>CM077799.1:21935718-22195718 GCA_039737535.1 Lagodon rhomboides | reverse complement strand
TAATCACTCCCACTAATCCTTAATCATACAAAATTGCAATACCTGTCAAAATAATCGCAATATCTTATCTCGTGCGGCCTTACTTCTGAGTGAAATATCAACAACTGTTTGATCGATTGGCATTAACGTTAGTACAGACATATGTGTCCTCCTCAGGATAAACTGTAATTACTTTGGCGATCACTCTTCATCTAGCAACATAATCTGGTAAAAATTTTAATTTCATGTGTTTTGGTTTGGTTTATCACAAAATAACTGCCAATTTAAAGACAATATCATCAGCCTCAGCCTTACCTTGTGTTTTGGAAATGTATGCTAACATGCTAAACATGGATCATGAAATAAGCATTTTACCTGCTTTATGATGAGATAAGATAAGAATAGATGTACCTTTTATTCATTCCCTGTCGGAGAAATTCAATTTAACTTCTCACTATGAGCTTGCTTTCATGTGAGCATTAGTATTTAGCTCCAAGCACTGCCGTTCCTCAGTACAGCCCCACAGAACAGCTAGGAGGGCTGTTGACCCTTTCGTCTTATGAATGCATTGCGTTCATTAACAATAACACATTGCATTCATCATCGTAGATCACAAATAGAAATGAGCCGGTCGCAGGCAGATCTACTTCATTTTGAAGCTGAATTTGTATTAACAAGAACATATACGATGATAAAACATACAGATAAGCTCGTGACGTATGTTGTTGTATTTTAAAACAAGAATTTAACAATTCCTCTCTTTAGATGCCTTTTCTACAACTTTCTGGTAATGCTTTCTCAGTGTGTGCCCTGTATTCTTAGAATGCTCCATTAGTTTTGAGCCTCTAGTTTCTTGCAGAGCAAATAGTGATTCAAATTAATTGTAAATCAGTTGCCAAGGGCGTGCAATTTAGCAGGCTCAGCATCTTGTATATTTGTTGAACCCATGACTCATTTATTGAATGAGCTAACTTGTCACTGTCATGCCTATTATACTCCAGTCAGATTTTTGCTGATTTAGAGACACAAATATACATTCAGGTGATTTGGAATAGCTTTCACTGTTTCAATTTTGGTATTAATGAAGTAATGCACTAAACTGCCATTTAGATCCAACAGTTCATAATGGTCTTTTGGATATATTCCTGTATTTTCTGTCAGTGTTCTTACTTAAATCTGACTCTGTGTTTGTGTGTGTGTGTGTGTTTCCCCTCAGGTGGCAGAGACAGACGCGGTGGTCCGGTGTTAACGTTTCCATCACGCAGCAACCACGACAGAATACGAACGGACGACCTGAGGAGACTGATTGCCTACCTCGCCGGCATCCCCAGGTTACACATTCATTACATTGGCTCCACGGTGTGTGCGTGATTGCAGTGTCTGCGTGTGTCTCGTATATCTAAAGGGAAGCAATGCCTTGAAACGTAGCAAACACCCAGAGCAAGCGGAGACGACTCTGCGAAAGGAAAACACGTGAGAGAGCTGAGATGAGCATGTGAGGGTGAGGGAGGAACGGAGAGAGAAATAATTCAAGACCAGTTAGCTTGCCGCAGCTTCTTGGCTGCCAAAAATCCGTCCTAGAGACACAGCGAGATGCTGAGACAGAGAGGGGAAAGCCTGCGCTGACAGAGGGATGTACAGCACACAACAAATGATGGCAGGAAGGAGGGATCAACAGAGAGAAAGCAGCGGAGAGACAGGGAGAGAGGGGTGGGGAGGTGGCGGGGGGGATTAGAGCCGACGGAGACGGAGAGCGCATGTGTGAGGAGGTGTGTGCGAGCGAGAGAGCGAGCGAGAGTGTGTGTGCGTGAAAGCAAAACAAAGTGTCGCAGTAGCCGAGGCAGTGCAGCAGCAGCAGCAGTAGTTACTGTGGACGAGTAGCTCCTCGCCTCGCAGGTAAAACATCTCTCCGGTTCTCTGTTTACCTCTCCGTCTCTTTAATCTGCCGCTCGTCTCCACCCTCCGCCCGCCTTAATCCATCCATCCTCTCTCTGTCTGCTTCGCTGCTGTGTACTATTTCTGCACGGTTGAAAAATGCGAGTAAATATGCTGCCAGTGATCATTTTTACTTCAGCGGTGTCTTCGTAACCACGCCGTCATCATGTCATGTTTTGCACATCTTCGTACTCTCTCAGCTGGTTTTTGGTGACCAAAGGTGTTGCTATTTTGGGAAAGGCAACATCTGCACACTGCTGCACACTGGCTATCTACTGACAGGCTGTTCCAGAGGGAGAGGGAGAGGTTGAGGATGGAGGTATAGAGATGCGAGAATAGAAAGATATTGCAAAAATGTTTCTTACGGCAGTCCGAGGTTGTTAAATAAGATAAGTATCTGTGATGAGATACATGAAGCCAAATGAGCTACGTGTTTTCCTCGTATCTTGAAGTCAAAAATGTATTTTTTGAAAGCTCTTGCATAATTATAGCAGATTTTAGTGTCAGGTGTGTGTGTGCGTGCACATGAGGATATGCCATTATGATTTCGTCCAGAGCCCAGCGCCCCAGGGAGACGAGGCTGCTGATGCACAAATGTGCTGATTTGTGTTTTTTATATATATGCACACATTTGTGACTCATTCGTCGCAGGTTTTGTGTGGGCGTGGGAGTGAGTGTGTGTGTGTGGGCGGGTGTATGTGTGTGTGGGCGGCTGTATGTATGTGTGTGTGGGATGTATGTTTGCTGCGTAGGCGTCTCACGGTATAGAAAATGCGTCATCTCACTGTTTGTTTTGATCCCTCACCTCCCCTGTTTTCTCTCCTTCCCTTTTTCAATCTCCCCTCTTCTCTTTTCATCTTTCTCTCCATCCCTCTCTCATCCTTTCCCACGCCTGTCATCTGTCTCCTCTCTCTCTGGATTATACTCTCTCGCCCGCCCCTCCCTCCCTCCCTCACATCCTCCTCCCCCCTCACATCCTCCTCCCCTGCCCTCTCCTCTCTTTAATTCCTCCCACTCCCGCCGACCTCCATCCATCCCAGCGAGGAGGTGTGTAAACATGGCTTCACGGTCATCGTTGATATGCGCGGCTCCAAATGGGACAGCATCAAGCCTCTGCTGAAGATCCTGCAGGAGTCGTTTCCATCCTGCATCCACGTCGCCCTCATCATCAAACCAGATAACTTCTGGCAGAAGCAGAGGACCAACTTCGGCAGCTCTAAGTTTGAATTTGAGGTAGGATGCGTCCACAGTGACACATTATTTTAACTTCATCTCAGCTCTCTGACTGCTTATTTTATCATCTGAAACATGCATTTTTACCTGCAAAATTAATTGAAAACTTTAACAATAACACTCCAGTTAAAACCAGGGGAGAATAATGGGAGCTGCAAAGTGACCTGTCACTTGGAAAAGCAACGACGTCACTTTAATTATGTAATTAAAGTGCTGCTCAGTTAAAGATAGACTTGGCTGTACTATATTTTTAGCATGCTGTAATGAATTTTGTAAGCACCCAGATAAAGAGAGATTTAGCACCTTAATCTTATATTTGCCGTTTTGAAGTAATGAGTTATAAAAGTAGAAAAAGTCAACCGTTTCTCTTTAATTCCCCATCAGCTGAGTTGCGTTAACGGCCTGCTGAGCCGGTCATTGTCGACACATTTTCCTCTCCCCGCTGCTCTGGGCGCTCGCATCACCAGCCAGCAGTTTACCAGAGGAGAAACATTTCACATTTCCACACATTCAACACAAAAACGGCACACAGCGGATCACGAGGAGCAGTGTTTGTGATGCTGTCAGTCATGCGTTAGAAGCCTTTTTTCACAGCTAATTTAATGATATATTCACGAGAACGGGCTTATTTGGATGCTGGGAGCGTTTCATAGTTATAAACTGGCACCACAATGTGCACCAGTGGGATAAATACCAAAAACACCACTGCACGGGTTAATAAGTGTGGGCTTTCTGCGTTTCAAGTTGTAAAAAAAAATGCCTTCGTCTGATTTGAAGCCTGTTCAGTAAATTCCCTCTAATGAGGACCGGCTAACAATTTCCCACCCCCCTGTTTGATCCGTCATTAAAGAGCCTTCCTTGCTATGATAATGATCATCTTTGAACAGTATGTGGTTCGATTTCTGTGCGGCGTGTTTCTGATACGCGAGCATCCGACTATCCATGTGTGTGTGGATGCACTGGTGTGGAAGTGGCTCTGATTGCTCCCATGCCCATGCACACACAGGTCCGCTGTAATCTGATGATGCCGTATTGACTGTTTGAGGGGAAGAACAGGCAGATGCCACAGGGCAGGTTGTGGTTATCGGAGAGCCGCTCTGCCAGGCCATACGGGCATTGATCGGACTCATTGCGTTTTGATTTGTATCTGTGCCTGCCTTCATGTGTATCCCCTTGACCTTATGGGATTTCTAGAGGAGGATTTCATCAAGTAAATCAAGGCTGCAACTAGTGATTATTTTCCTGAATTATTTTCTTGATTAATGGATTAGGTGTCTATAAAATTCAGAAAATGGTGAAAAATGCTGATCAGTGTTTCACAAAGCCAAAGATGGCAACCTCAGATGTCTTGTTTTGTCCACAACCCAAAGATATTCAGTGAGAAGTAAAGACAGTGAGAAGTAAAGATACCAGAGAGCATTCAAATTTAAGAAGCCGTAATCAGAGAATTTAGAAATAGTTGTTTTTTTCTTTAAAAAATCAAACTGATCAATTTCTTATCAGAATGGTTGCCAATTAATTTAATAGTTCACAAATAATCAATTGGCAACTTTGCACCAGTGAAAAACTCGCAAAGTTTTCCAAGCCTGAGTAACCGCTCTTCTACATCCAGTATTCACACCACCAATTGGCTCCCAGCATGCACATTATTGGGTGTTACTGTGGCGAGTGTGTGTGTGTTCGTCTCAAGGATTTTCTCCTGCTTCGGTGAAATGAAAGCTAGAAGAGGAGGTGGGACGTGTCACTCCTCTCTCATCCTTTTGTGTCGAACTGAAGTGGAAAGAATAGAAAGGAGGGAGCCGGGGTGCAGAGAGCCGCCTGCAACCTCGATTTTGCCTGTTGATAAAATCGTGTGGTTTCGGTAGGGGAGAAAAACGGTACCCAGCAGCCCTGACCGATTCTCCCTCTCACCATTCAACAGAGTACAAATCAATTAACTCAAACAACAATGGCCAACATGGCGGTGTCAGAATTTTCCCCTGGTGAGTGTCACTGTGCTTTTTTACCCAAGGACAGCAACAGTGTGTTTCTGCATTGTTTGGCCTACACAAAGCTATCTCGCTGCCGTTCTGTCTCCATCCATCTCTGGCCATGTGTGTGGGGGTGTTGTGCGGAGGTGGCTTTGCAGAAACACAGAGGCACTGAAACCAAACAGGGAGACATTTCCTTGCCGCTTCTCTGAAATCGATATTGTAATATGCGATGGTTGTGCGGAGAGGATTTGAATTTCACTTAGCTCCGAAGTGAAGGACGACCGGAGGGGATCAAAGAGAAATTGTGCCAAGGTGTTTCATCAGTTTAATTCTTAGAGCTTTTCTGTGTGTGATAGATTTGTAGACAGTGCTTTTTGCCGACTGCTTTTAAAAGAAATTAGGCTGCAGCGTGCTAAATTGGCAGGATAAAGAGGATAAAATGGGCTCGAGTCACGTCATTGATGTGTTAGGTAATTAATTACATGGCTTTCTGCTTAGAATTACATCTGCGCAACTCAGCCGTCATCAAAACATCCTGTGTTGATACATTTCGGGAGCGAGGGTTGTTAATGTCTTTGCTAAGTAACCAACATTTTCAGCCGCACAAGAAGGCAGAAAATGAAATGCAATGGGAGGAGAGGAGGAGAGATTAGAGGCATTTTACTCTCAATTGACTGAATTTAACCTTAAACCGCCTAAACCCCATTCAATCCCTTGCTCTCTCTCTCTCTCTCGACTACCTCTCCTCCACCTTTGCTCCATAGACCACCATGGTGTCGCTAGAGGGCCTGACGAAGGTCGTCGACCCCTCCCAACTGACGGCCGACTTTGATGGCAGCCTTGACTACAACCATGAAGAGTGGATAGAGGTAAGAGCACCCCGCCCATCCTGTTACTGAGGAAATCTTAAAATTCTGTTTATGCCAAATGCAGTAAGCATATTAAAAATAAGACTGTGGCATTGGCGGTAAACATAGTCATATTGTGTCATTTTCATTAATGTACAGCCCCTTACTCTGATGTTTCTCTGTTTTCATCCAGGTGCGTGTGGCCTTTGAGGAGTTCTCTGGTCACGCCACCCAGATGCTGTCCCGATTAGAGGAGATGCAAGAGACGGTGTCGAGAAAAGACTTCCCCCAGGACCTAGAAGGAGCCAGGCGGATGATAGAGGAACACGCCACGCTGAAGAAGAAAGTCATAAAAGCGCCGATCGAGGAGCTGGACACTGAGGGACAGAGGTGAGCACGTAGGAATACGTCAGTCGTGACTTTTCTTTCTTGTAGGACTGAACAGGTAGGGCAGAGGCTGGAAGGCTCACATCACCTTCCAAATGTTTTCCCATCCGCTCGGTTGTATCAAAAAATAGCCTTTATCCCGCCTTCCCTTCAGCTCTTCTTTGTCAGTCACGTGGGCGACTGTTTGGGGTTTGTGTAAAAACTGCACATGCAGCCCTTTGAGTGTCCTATTTGTACTTGCTTGTACGCTTTTGTGATCTTTCGTGTGAATTAAGCTTATTCCTTCGATGCAATCATTGGACGTTGTTCCGACGAAGTGAGCATTTTTTTTCATTTTTTTGTTGTCAACCGCTTATCCAGACGGTAGCCGCTTTATCCCTTTTTTCACGGGGTCGCGGGGAGGTTACTGGAGCCAATCCCAGCTGTCTCTGGGCGAAGGCAGGGTACACCCTGGATGAGTCGCCAGCTCATTGCAGGGTCCTTAATGATGGCAGAGGCCGGTCTGCAAGGTGCCAACTGCACATCAGGAGCAATTTGGGGTTCAGTATCTTGTTCAAGGATACTTCGACACGGGGAGCCGGGATTCGAACCAGCGACCTGCCTCTTTCTATTTTTAAGTGAAAGTTTAAATTCAAAGTGCTTTCAAGGCAAGCAGATCTGTTAACAAGAAAACACAAAACGATTGAAAGAAAGAGATACGAAAGTTAAAAGACGCAAGGGTCAATAGCATCTGCAAGAAAAACCTGTTTGCCACATGCCGCTCTCTGTATGTAAGGCTTAAAGGTGTAATATGTAAGAAAAATCACATCATTCATACTCAAATAGGGGGCAACGTAGCTCAGTTAGCTGTGCAGGTAGCGGTCCGGACTGGGAGCTTAGAGTGTTAGCATGCCAGCTTAAGTAGATATCTCTGCAACACAGTACACAGACTTCTTTGAGATAAACTCAAAGCTCTTATTTCACATTCTGTTGAAATCTGTTGCACCTTTAAAAGGGGCCCGCATACAGCGTCGAGGCATCTTCCTCCCTACACTACTCCGATATTAGATGAGGGGGTGGTTGTGTCCACGCATTTCTGTCAGATTTCTTCTTGCCCTGATTAGCCAGCTGTGTGGAGGTGAGAAATGAGTCAGTGTTGGAACTTCTCTCTGAGCTCTCTTTTTCTTTCATTGATGACGACCGAGTGCAACAGTGCGAATGTCTTCCAAGAGAGACGGCCTTAAAAACATGCACCATTATCCCCATATTTAGGGGATATAGCATCTAACCCATGTCTGTGACTCCCTTTCTATTTCTGACAAATGAGTATTAATTTAGTAAACTGCAGCCCTTATGGTAGAGACACTTGGTGAGGGATGCATCTGAACGTACCGGTGCACTAGGAGCTGTGGCTGATGAGTTACGTAACAGTTGCTTGGATTTGGCTCGTCCGTTTTTAACATCGCACCCGGCTCACAAGCTCTATGTCTTTAGTCTTGATCCATATCTTATCAGCACTGCGTAGCTTGACAGTTTGATCTGATTTTCATGATCCGAGTGCGTCATTCTGGACGGAGTCATTTTCATAATTCGAGTCATGATTATGTAAATTTGGATACAGCGACTGGTATCAATCGTACACCACTAATCTGCTGCTCTCCTTAAAAATTATACAAGTCAACATTCTGCTTAATGGTTCATAATAATTGGCTCCACTTCTCTTTCAACACAAATGCAAAGCTTTGCTCGGTGAAACAATTACAGCAAATCACAAGCATGAGTAATGCATCAGCACACATTAAATCCATCTCCAGGTTGCTCCAGCGGATCCAGAGCAGCGAGTCCTTCTCCAACCGTAACGGCGGAGGCGGGGGCAGCGGCGGCAGCAGCAGCAGCAGCAGCGGCGGGATGTGCAACACCGACACGCAGGGCCTGGTGCCGCGGATCACCCAGCTGCTGGACAAGCTCCACTCCACCCGACAGCACCTCCACCAGGCCTGGCACGTCCGCAAGCTCCAGCTCGACCAGTGCTTCCAGCTCCGGCTGTTCGAGCAGGACGCGGAAAAGGTCGGTGGAACGCGGGAGAGAGGGGGAGTTCATTCAGCATGAGCAGCGATGTAGTGGTAATCTATAAGATCAGCTGGTAATCACTGCGAGGCCGACAACTGCCAATATGAACAAAAACTTAATTACACCCACAGAGAAGCATTGATTTCTGCTGTAGTGTGCAGAGCTCATGAATTCATGCCCTTTTTATTTTGGTCCCAGAACGGCAGCTTAATCTTTATTCCACAAATAAAAACGGCAGGTAGAAACGAAATGGCTCTACCCCTCCGCCACATCCAGGGATAACAGGCAGGGAGATGGAGGATAGCAGCCGCTCTGACAGCTCAGGTGATGACAGCTGTGGCTGCAAAATAGAAGGAGACAGGCAGAGAAAATTCAGAGATCCATGTTTGAGTGAGTAGAAGAAAATAGCAGGTTGCAGCAACAAGGAAGAGAGCTGCAGTCTTGGATACACTGCAGTAGTAGGAGCTTGTTGCTAGGACACCACAGGCCACGAGTTGTTCTCTTGGAGAGCCTGAGAGGATACTCTTAATCGAGGCGGTCCGTTTCTCTGTATTCTGGCCTGGAAAAGATGACAAGTATCTGAAAACTGCAGCAGTACACAAACACAGTCGGGCTAAGTGCCAGCTGTTTGTTTTCACCTGCTCCGGTATTGATCTGTGAAAAGTTAATGATGAACCCGTACCTTTTGTGTATATGTTTTCATTTGGCTAACATTTTTCTGTCTGTTCTGTAATTTCCTGCGCCTCAGATGTTTGACTGGATCATGCACAACAAGGGTTTGTTCCTGGCAGGCTACACAGAGATTGGCAACAACCACCCCCACGCCATAGAGCTGCAAACCCAGCACAACCACTTCGCTATGAACTGCATGGTAGGACACGCACACACACAAACACACGCACCCACTGATCCGCAGCAGGAGGTAATGCTTTTCCGCCCACTTGGAGTATCGAGTCCGCGCCCCGCACTGTATAATCATATAGTTATTGCACTTAGCATCAACCTCTAGTACTGTGTTTGAGTGTTTGTTTGGAGAAGCTTGTGTGCACTCGCAAATTTTCTGCATGTTAGCAGCAGCGCAACCAGGTATTGAGTAATCCTATTCTTTATCCACAGTCAGCCTTATGTAACCATTATGAAACGGTGGAGAGAAGGAATCAATCCGGCCGCTAGAGTTTCTGTCATTGGATGAGAAATGATGCCACCAGTTCAGTAGCCGTCGCCTCAGTCTCAGCTCGCCTTTTACCTGCAGCACTTCATTTACTCTTTCCTCAAGCCTCGTCTGTCTAGCTTTTCTCTTTCTATATCTCTTCTTTTTCATTTAATTCTCACTCAATGTCAGGTGCTTAACCTACCCACAACCACCTCTGTTCAACTGCCTCTCTCCCCCCCTCTCCCCGTCCTGCTGTGCAGAACGTGTACGTGAACATCAACCGCATCATGTCGGTGGGAAACCGGCTCCTGGAGTCGGGTCACTACGCCTCCCAGCAGATCAAGCAGATCTCGGGCCAGCTGGAGAAGGAGTGGAAGGCCTTCGCCGCCGCGCTGGATGAGCGCAGCACGCTGCTGGAGATGTCGGCGAGCTTCCACCAAAAATGCGATCAGGTGAGTCAGAAGAGAGATTCAGGGCTGCAGTTTAAGATTATTTTAGGATTTATGTTGTGAATATTTTGTATTTCATCGATTAAACCAACTCATTTTTGCTATTTCCCTTTAAAAAATTACTGAAACATTTTTGCTGATTAATTTGACAATTGTTTTGTCTTCAGTGCCTCAAAGTTTGCAAGAACATAGAAAAAAATAATTTCCCACCCTTGTGTGACAAAAACTTTATTTACAAGTCATGATACGAGACCTGAAGGTCTTGTATCTAGAATCTTGGATCTATCTGCTGAAATGGAATGATATATCACCGCCATGTTTTACAGTAGCCCAGAATGGACAAACCAAACACTGACTATCGGAGGTCCTTTTGTGTTTTTCTAGTTCATTTGGCCACCATCGTAAGGGAGCGTGAGGCGGAGGGTTATTAAGTTGGGTGCCGCATCTAGATGTGACAAAATCCTACAGATTGGATATTAGTTTTCAATATTCAATCAAAATGGTCAAATCCAGTTTACATTTTCATCCACCAGGCTGCAGAAACAAATTGTCCCCAGACATATCTACCCTCTTAGTACTGTAATGAAACCAAACGTACTATGCTCTATTGATTTGTTATCAAAGAAACATCTTTTTAGGAAATACAGTTATTTGCTGTCTTACTAAGAGTTAGATGAGAAGATTGATAGCGCTCTCATGTTTGGACACTAAATATGAGAGTGTTTTTTGAGTGGATGTAATGTAGCTGCTGACTGCAAACAAAACTCATTCTAACAATGTCATGTTGACAGCCCGTATCTTGAAGTAAACATATACCTAACGCTGTAATCCTACCCTATCACTGAAGTCACAGAAACAGGTGATGGGGGGTCGGAGAGCCTTTTATAAGACACTACTATCAACATCATTTTCAAGCTGTTATTTTAAAGTAAACGGTTTCATGATGTTGCTTTAAGCTAGAGACCGTGAGCTTAGCATCAAGAAAAGCTAGCCGTACTCCAAAGATGATAAAGCCTGCCTTCCAGCATGTGTTAAGCTCCTTAATTACCAGGTTTTATCATGTTTGATTGTCTTATTGATGTACCTTTGGAAGCAGCTTAGGTGTTGACCCTCACCATCTTAATGGACGCACACAGGCACATAAGCACGCACTTTCTGGGTTATGAAATACTCACTTGGCTTCATTAAATCTATAAAGCCCATCGTATGCATTGCATTAACATATATTTACATGCGCAATGCAGCTTGTAAGTAGAGTATTTGTTATCTGCTGTTATTTCTGTCGTCGCTCATTAGTCGGGACACTGTGGAATGATTCATTGCCTGAAAAAGCACACATGCAGAATCCCAACTGGGGAACATGGGTGGTACGACTTTTCCGACCTGGAATATTGCCGTCATCAGACCAGCCTTTCATGTTTGTGTGCTGAAATAGAAAGAGATTTTTTTTTTCCAGAGGTTTCGCCTCGACCTTTTCTCCTCCACACAGACTCTTTGTAAATCTTTTGTACTTTTCATGTATCTTATACCAGTTATCAGCAGTAATGAAACCACCAACTTTCTGATATTTCTTTGAGGCCAGCCTCGCTGATTGGTTTGTTTTTCCTCCCCTCCCACGTCGGGGGTACAGAAAGTTCCAGGAAGTCACCACAGGCCAATGAACAGCACACTCAGCCATGAATAATTCTTCTGATAAAGTCTTCAGAGAGCTCATAACCATATGAAAGGACATTTCTTCAGGTTTAAGCTCAGCGATGGTATAGAAAAATGCTCCTCAGGCGATTTCTTGCGCACTCTGGTATGTCTGACTAACACATGACTCCTGGGAAGAGTAGTAAGGATGTATACACCACTGTCTCATGTCGTGTCTCATGCGAAGCGCTTTATATCCGAGTGTCAGCTTGTGTAAATGTGAGCGTGCTTGTCTTCCCCTGCAGTACATGAGTAACGTGGACTCTTGGTGCAAGGCGTGCGGCGAGGTGGATTTGCCCTCCGAGCTGCAAGACCTTGAGGACGGCATCCACCACCACCAAGGCCTGTATGAACACATCACGGCTGCCTACTCTGAGGTAACATCACATCTTATCTGCATTTATAAAGTGTAAAACCATTAAACTATAGAGTAGAAAATTAAAAAATTATACCACTATGTCAGGTTCATGGTTTAATTTGCTGTTTATTAAAACCTCAACGCACTTTTAGGAGTCACAATTAGGTTTAAGGTGCTATTAGAACAAAAGTCACATACAATAACTGTGGTAGCTTTTCTCTATTAGTGGAAATTAGGCTTTTAAAATGGAATTAACACTCTTAAACTTGGGGAGAATTGTTTTTTTAGGATAAAGTCGAAATGAAAGCTTTTTCCAACCAACTTCTCCACAGAAAAACTCTTTATTTCGATTTCAATTTCAAAGATGAGACTACTTTTACACCAGCCATATTAAAGGAATTGAAACTCTCCAGTGCCAAAAATGACTTTTCATTCTCACCAATTCCTCCTTTGTGTGGCTTTTGTATTTATTATTTCTCTTTTTGAGTTTCTAAATATAGAAAGCGTGTGCTTTCCCAGGCAAATGTCCACACAGTTTGCTGGCTGTTGTCATTTGGATGATGTTTTATTTCTAAGTTCAGTCAAATACAAAACACATTAGTGCCAGTACTTTTCACTCCTGTGCATTTGTGCTGTAGTTGGGATTAAAATAAACACCACAACAACTTATTTTCTAACTGTTCCTCAGGTGAGCCAGGATGGAAAAGCCCTGTTGGACAAGCTGCAGCGACCTTTGACCCCGGGCAGCGCTGATTCACTGACAGCATCAGCAAACTACTCCAAGGCAGTGCACCACGTCCTGGACATCATCCACGAGGTGCTGCATCACCAGAGACAGCTGGAAAACATTTGGCAGCACCGCAAAGTGCGGCTGCACCAGCGCCTGCAGCTATGCGTCTTTCAACAGGATGTCCAACAGGTACACACACACACACACATATATATATACTGTATATGTTTTTTTCTTTATATGCGTGTGCACGTTGGTTTGTGTACGTGGTAATTCCAGGATCAAACTTAATTGCCAGTTTTTTCAGTATAACATGAGAGGGTTAGACAGTAATTTGAAAATAGCAGGGTAGCCTGCTGGTTAGAGGGATTCCACTCCTAATAGACGGTTTGATCGCAGCAGCAGCCATGTTTCCTATCAGAATGTCCTTGAGCAAGTTGGTGAAACCTTGCGTCTTCACTCATCATGCATTTTAGTGGGAAGGAACATTGGATAAAAGCCTGCAGTCTAAATGCTTTCTGCAGAATAAAGGCTCGAAAAACGAGTACAGCGAGCATGCAAGTGGTCCAAAATGATAATACAGCTCCGCACTGTCCAAAAAATCACGGGCATTCCTGGGTGTGTTGACATGGCAACCGTTGCCATGGCAACTGAATTGGGTCATTTGTCCATGCAGATGCTGTGCATCCGTTAACACTTTGAAGGACAGAGTTCAGGAAGAGGAGTGTGAAATTTAAAAGGCTCGGTGCGACGTCTCGTACAAAACTGATCATCTTTTTTGTCATTCCTCTTCACTCACACACTCCTTTGATTATTATCAACACGTGTGGATCATCTATCACCTTAGAGCGCCCCCTTGTGGCTGCTTCTTTCCCAGTGTTCGTCTGACTTTGTGGACATGTGGTCTCTGTGCACAGGTGCTGGACTGGATAGAAAACCATGGCGAGGCCTTCCTCAGTAAACACACAGGTGTGGGAAAGTCCCTCCACCGAGCCCGAGCTCTGCAGAAACGCCACGAGGACTTTGAGGAAGTGGCACAGGTACCTTGGTTTTGTTTCAATACTCTCACTCTCCTTTAAGTTTAAGCCACATATCACTGTGTCGACAGGGTTATTTTCTCACGTTAAACTCGTCACCAGTCCCATCCACCACCAATATGGTCATCAGCTACAAGAAAGCAACTGTAAAATCTCCATGATATTGTGATTTCATGTGTTATTTTATTTACTCATTTAATTGTAGAGTAATCCTTTAGGTAGTTACATTTCAAATTGACACTGAAGATTTTGATAGAAGAAATAATGAATTATTTTTCCTATAAAAGAAAGATGAATTAATTGGCAATAAAACACACTTGTTGAATTCATTACATACAGAGATTTGCTTGCTGCATCCTGTTTTGGTCTGCTATGAGCAGTAGCTGATGTGGTTTGTGTAAGCTGAAATAATTAGCTACAGTTAGCTATTGTCCACTAAATTACATATATATTACTGAATTTAACAGACATTCCTGAGCCAGGTCACTGACTTTTTGAACCTTTTCATTTATGCTACTGTTTTTACTGTATGTTTGAGCATTTAGCATTAATTATAATTGTCACATGTGCTAGTTTCTGTTCAAGAAACATACACTGCATATTCTCACTTTTAAGACTGTGTGCAGCAGAATCCCCTTAATGCCCCTTAAATACCCGCCAGCTCACCTCATGACTTTTTAGTTTTGAGTTTCACATAATGGTCTAAACGAGGCATTAATATTCATCCCTAACACATTTTAGATGATAGTGTAGCCTAGACTGTAATGGAACTAATAACATATACTTTTTTACTTTGTACTTTCTATGCATGTCATTCAGAGGAACATATTATACTTTATCTTTGCTACATTTATTTGATAGCTATAGTCACTAGTTACTTACTAAAACTTACTATTACTTACTTATCAATACATTACAAATAGATAATTAAATAATATAATATTAATATAACGCTAACACTCACAGGCACATTTTCTGAATGATTAATTTTACTTCTGATACTTCAAATATATTTAAAATGATAAAATAACTTGCCCACTTTTACATCAGTGACCTTTTCAATGCTGGGTTTTTGCTTGGAATGGAATTCTTTTGTACTGCAGTAATGTTTTGTCAAATACTAGCCCAGAATGTCAGCTCTGATCAGCTTTAAACAGAACAAATAAATATCAGCCATCTGATACCTCACCTTAATGTACCCATTTGTTTCAGTACCATCTTTCTCTTCCTCTTTATAGCACCTTCACCCACTCTCTGTTTCCTCTCGCTAGTTATCTCTTTGCGGCTCTAATATCACTGATTGTTATCATCGCACACGTCTCCTGCATATCCTGTTTGTCATTTTCTCTCTGCCTCTGCTCTTTCGCTCTCTGCTCGTGTTCAAAATATGTTTTGCTTTCATTATATCGTCTTCCTGGGTTAATCCGTCCCTCTGTCCCCCCCATCCCCTGGCCTCGCTGTAGAATACATACACTAATGCAGACAAGCTGCTGGAGGCGGCGGAGCAGCTGGCCCAGACGGGAGAGTGCGACCCAGAGGAGATCTACCAGGCCGCCCACCAGCTCGAAGACAGGATCCAAGACTTTGTTCGCCGCGTGGAGCAGCGCAAAGTCCTGCTGGACATGTCTGTCGCCTTCCACACGCACGTCAAAGAGGTAGGCAGGGTGACGTAATGCTGAAGTGGATGGTGGGCTGCGTGTTTGTGTGGATGAGGGCTTTCAGTGCTCTCTGAGCAAGAGAGAACTAATTAACAGATAGAATGGAATATGTATTTTTTTGGTTTTGTCCAGTTAGTCACACACAGGTGGACGTTTTCTTTTCTTCTTTTTTTTTTTTTTTTTAAATCTCCAGTCCTTACCTTATAAACAAACATAGTTTTGGGATAAATGTACTATTAGGATCAGGTTAAGGTGAGGGTAAATAATCGAGGTTGACCATAAAAATTAAGGAAGGTCCTCTGTTAGTGTCATTAACCAGCTTTCTTAATTGTAAAAACAATGTCAGTGCGTCAGTAGCTTGTCTGGGTGGGGTCACAGAGTGTGTGATAACAATGTGTGTATTCTGTGAACAGAGTGAGAGTTTTGACAAGTGCAGACCAGTGTGCGCCTCCACGTCCATCAAACGATATGCAGATTTATATGATGATTACCAGAAAAGTTCTGAACGCTCTCCGCTTTAAAAAAAATGTACATACAGATGCTAATAAATGTCTTCCTGCAGCTGTGGACATGGCTGGAGGAGCTCCAGAAGGAGCTGCTGGACGACGTTTATGCTGAGTCGGTGGAGGCCGTCCAGGATCTGATCAAACGCTTCGGCCAGCAGCAGCAGACCACGCTGCAGGTCACCGTCAACGTCATCAAGGAGGGAGAGGATCTCATCCAGCAGCTCAGGTACAGATCAACACACCTGACTGAAGATGAAAGCAGACAGGCTGAAATGCTTCGAGTGGTGTAAAGAGAGAAATCTCTTCAGAAAATAGTCACTGTCACAACTTTAACTCTTAAATATAACTCTCTAATGAAGGACTATGGATGCATTCTTCTTCTTCTCTGTTCAGCAACTATGTCTTTTCTAAAACTCCAACTGGAACTACATCAAAACCCGCAACCTACATTCTTGACACCAGGCTAAAATGAACCTTTTAGTGTCAGTTGAATCAGGCAGTTATGGAGTAAAAACAATAAACTGACGCCAAACAATCCTTTAAACCACTAGTTAAGAGAGAGAATACACCAGGCGTGAAAGAAAGCAAGGTGATGATGATGTAATAACTATCTGATTTGTAACAATGATTTTCTTTTTTTTTTTTTAAATGCAAAAACACTTCTTACATAATGGACCTCCTCTAGTCTTTGTCTCAATAACGCGTTGGCAGGATAATTTAGACATGGGCGAATTGGAATAACATTTTTTATGGATGTGTAATGAACTAGTCTGTCATTTAAATTTTAAAAAGACAACAGCGATATACACTGAAACCAAAAAGAGAGAGTCGAGAGGACAGAAGGAGGTGTTGTAGAGGTGGATGCCGTTGACCCTCATTCTCCAACTCTATTTTTACACGGAGGATGTTCCAGTCCCTCTTCTTCCACCCCCTTTGTTCTGTCTTTCTCTCTCCATTTCTCTCATTCTCTCAATCCCTCTCTCCCCTGTGTATTTGGCTCCACGGCGAATTCTTACATAAGTCTGCCACACAATTAGACACAAGCTCATAAAGGCAGTCTCCCCCGGAGGCAACTGCAGCTCTACACACCTTCCGCCTGTGTGTGTGTGTGTGTGTTTGTATGAGACTGTACTGTATGTGTGCACACGTGCGATCGTGAATGTGTGTTTGAGTTTGGCAGTGCATCTGTCACGCTGATTAATCAGCCTCTCAGCCAATCGAAATCCATGTGAGCGCCGATGTTTTTGCTTACTCACTTTTGCCTCTTGGTAGCTCGCTGGTGTCTGCGTGTCGGTGCATCATGCATGTGTGCATCTGTCAGATTGATGAATCAGAATCGGTACGACCTGCTTCACTTTGACACTCATCTGAACTCTCCGCACTCTGAGCTACGTGTTGTGTGTAGTGTTTGGCCTTTTATCAGAATTCAGATATCGGAAATTCTGTTATACTCAACTCTAGTATGATATATCAGATGAATTGTACTTTTGATTTTGTTTGTGTGCAGTGTGTACTGATGAATGTATCTCAGATAGTTTATGGTATGAAATTCTTTAGGTGCAACAGTTTAACAAATTAAATAAAGAACAAGGAAAAAGCAACACAAGATCTAATATTCAGAACACTACTAAAAAGTAGTCATTCATTCAAAAAAGGTAATATTTACTGTATCTAACTGAAAGGATAGCACTGATATTAAAAACAGAAGGGAATTCAAGGTAATACTATGATGAAATTATGTGAAAAAATTAAATGGACTAATTCTAGGGACATTTTTTATGGTTATAGTAGATAAAGATGAACAAGTTATGTTTTTCTGAGTCTATAAAATGATCACCATTAATTGGTTTGATAAAGAATATCCACCAGCTCTCAACCAATGGTAGAGGGAAGGTCGAAAGAGGTGTTTCATGGAGAATAATAAAACTAGTAATAATGTATTTAATACATTTAACTATATTTGAAGTCTAAACACAAACTAGGTGGATTTTTCATGTGTTTATGCCTAATCACAGCAATTATTTTATTTACTTATTTATTAATATAAATTATTATACCAAAAGCCTAAAAATTCCACACAATTCAATCTTGAATTTCAGTTTCATGAGATTAAATTATGTCTGCTTTCTTCAGGCACAACTTTTCACACTTTAAATTAAATGAACATCAGCTCCATTTCCTAAATCCACTGCTCTGCTCTATTCCAGCTGAATAAGCCACTGCAGGCTGTGCTCTGCAGCAGTTTGTAGAGCAGATAAATTTGCTTGGCGCTGTGCCCAACTGTGTCTTTATTGCTGTGTTTTTTTTAAATGCGCGCCGCTGCCTCTCTCACTGCTCTTTGCTTAATTGTGTGTTTCTGTTCCAGGGACTCGGCCATCTCCAGCAACAAGACGCCACACAACAGCTCCATCAACCACATCGAGAGCGTCCTGCAGCAGCTGGACGAGGCCCAGGCCCAGATGGAGGAGCTCTTCCAGGAGAGGAAGATCAAACTGGAGCTCTTCCTGCAGCTCCGCATCTTCGAGAGGGACGCCATTGATGTGAGTCTGCTTGGGAGGAAGAGGTGGATGGGTCATGTGTGTTTGCTGTATTTACAGTGGAAATCTGTTTTTTTTTACTTTTTCTACATTCTTAGTTTGGGACAATCAAATGCTTCCCAGTAATGACTATATATATATACACTATTTAAAAAAAGAAGCAGAACCAGTGTCAATAAACACTCAAGGTGTGTGGTGCCTCTAAAAAGTGGAATCTTACTGTCTGTCCTCAGATCATTTCTGACCTGGAGTCGTGGAACGAGGAGCTGACAGGTCAGATGAATGATTTCGACACAGAGGACCTGACACTGGCCGAGCAGAGGCTGCAGCACCACGCTGACAAGGCCCTGACCATGAACAACCTCACCTTCGATGTCATCCACCAGGGACAGGAGCTGCTGCAGTACGTCAACGAAGTCCAGGCCTCTGGTGAGTGCACCACCCAGACACTGCTTTATATGGAGCCCCACACCATGCAGGTTGGCCATTAGTCCTTGAAAGAACACAGAATATGGTGTTATGAAACTCAGATCTGTAGATAATATAGACAATCCTTTCCTTGTGTTAATTTGCTTTATATAATTAGCTTTCTTGGCATCTTTCATTAGCTTTACTTCAGGCCAGAAGGCCAAAAAAAATCATCTCCAGGTATTAAAAGGTCTTAAAAGTCTTCTGAAATATACAGATACCTGACTGTTCTGTATCCATCCCCCTGCGATCCTGCCATCATGAGCTACTAAATCTCAAATGCCGTGAAGTAGGAGAGAAGAGATGTTTGACTGTCACCTGGTTGCCGCTTCAGACACCAGTCATCACACAGCAGAGGGTTAAAGCAGGATACAGCTCGTGTTCACTGTTGCTGCACAGATTTTTTTGTGTTGGCTACATTAGTTAAATATTGATACTGTGTAGGTGTCGCGGGTCAGTTTCGGTCAGCGTTTGTGATGAGAGGCACCCACTCACCAACCATAATAACTCACCTGTGATCTCACATGCTAATAGGTGCTCTCTAAACCTGCACGAAGAATAGTTACATCACGTCACGTGTACTGAACATACCGATAACATTCATAGAGAAGTTATTAGAATGTAACTAAATTCAGACGGTTGTTGATAAGTATTGGAAGTTAATATCGAGCTTTGGCAACGAGCAGAACTTAGAAAGCACTGAGATGTGTTGTATGCATCCAAAGCTCATGTCAGTGTGTGTCTTGCTCCCAGGTGTTGAGCTGCTGTGTGATCGAGACGTCGACATGGCTACGCGGGTTCAGGACCTGCTGGAGTTTCTCCATGAGAAGCAGCAAGAACTGGACTTGGCAGCTGAGCAGCACCGCAGGCACCTCGAGCAGTGCGTCCAGCTGAGACACCTGCAGGCTGAAGTCAAGCAGGTAGGATATACAGTCCCATACCTTCAAGAGGGCGCCATCTGCAGGCCAAGATCTTGCAGCTATAGAATACTAGGATATCTCCAAGTCCTTAAATAGAGATCGATTAAAACTAAGTGTTGGACTGGTGACATTTGATCACAGCTTCCCTTATTTTTTTCAGGTTCTTGGTTGGATTCGTAATGGCGAGTCAATGTTGAACGCTGGACTAATAACAGCCAGCTCCCTGCAGGAAGCTGAACAACTGCAGAGAGAACATGAACAGTTTCAACATGCCATTGAGGTGAGGTGGTAGTTGCTTTAACTATAATGTTTCCTGTTCGAAGTCTGAAACAGGATTTTACCTGGTTAATTGCTCATTGTTTTGATCGTTCTAACCCCATTCTTTCTCCACCAATTCCCTCACCGCAGAAAACCCACCAGAGTGCCCTGCAGGTTCAGCAGAAGGCGGAGGCTCTGCTCCAGGCAAACCACTATGACATGGACCTGATCAGAGACTGTGCAGAGAGCGTGGCCTCCCACTGGCAGCAGCTCATGCTGAAAATGGAGGATCGACTCAAGCTGGTCAACGCCTCAGTGGCCTTCTACAAGACCTCTGAACAGGTAGGAGACCCACACAGAGGGTTCAGCATTCAATTTGACTATTTCTTTTAGTTCAAATAACAAACAAAACAAATAAAACAACAATTTAGGGTTTTTTCTCAGACAACAAACTACATGTGTACACTTCCACAGGTCTGCAGTGTGCTGGAAAGCCTGGAACAGGAGTATAAGAGAGAAGAGGACTGGTGCGGAGGGGCCGACAAACTGGGACCCAACTCTGAAACAGACCACGTCACCCCCATGATCAGTAAACACCTGGAGCAGAAGGAGGCCTTCCTCAAGGTAACGTAGAACAGGATCAAAACAAAGCCAAACATAGTGTTAAGTCACATCTCTGATCTTTGTGTGTGCGTTGATATTTTTTTCAGGCATGCACTTTGGCCAGAAGAAACGCAGACGTCTTCCTCAAGTACATGCACAGGAACAGTGTCAACATGCCTGGGATGTTGAGCCATGTCAAAGCACCAGAACAGCAGGTTAAAAGTCAGTATCAGAATCATTGGTATATCATTGAACATTGCCGACCTGTAGGCTGTAACACCTGATATCTTTAACACATCAGGGTTCTTCCTGTGTTTTGTCAGTATGCAGTGTGGTTTTAAATATTTTGAGTAAGGTTGGGGTGCTGAATGCCTCAATTTTGATTGTTTTCCATGTTTTCGTTGTGTTAAGACATCCTCAATGAGCTGCTACAGCGAGAAAATCGCGTTCTCCACTTCTGGACCATGCGGAAACGACGGCTGGACCAGTGTCAGCAGTATGTGGTGTTTGAACGCAGTGCCAAACAGGTACGTGAAATACATAGCAACACACTCCCGCACATACACCGCTCTGTGTTGTCATGGGATCTGACAGTGTGTATATCTTGTGTGTTTGTGTGTTTTCAGGCTCTGGAGTGGATTCATGACACTGGGGAGTTTTACCTGTCCACACACACCTCCACTGGCTCAAGTATCCACCACACGCAGGAGCTGTTGAAAGAGCATGAGGACTTCCACATCACGGCCAAGGTTGGCATCACACACACAAACAAGCATGTAACTCTGTGTACGCTTGTGTATGTGCATAAACACTCTTTTCCCCACTCTCCTCCAGCAAACTAAAGAGCGCGTGAAGCTGCTGATCCAGCTGGCCGACGGCTTCTGCGAGAAAGGCCACAGTCATGCCGGGGAGATCAAAAAGTGGGTGACGGCTGTGGACAAACGCTATCGTGACTTCTCCCTGCGCATGGACAAGTATCGCTGCAGCCTGGAGAAAGCCCTGGGCATTTCCTCGGACTCTAACAAGGCAGTAAGCGGACATGTGTTTTGGGAAGAGGATTACAGGTGTAGAAAATCAGCTAAATCACAATCTGTCTCTTTAAATCGCTTAAATCTCTGTCTCTGTCTTTGTCAGAGTAAGGATCTCCAGCTGGACATCATCCCAGCTACGGCTCCAGGGTCAGAGGTCAAGCTGCGGGATGCTGCTCATGAGCTTAACGAGGAGAAGCGCAAGTCGGCACGCCGAAAGGAGTATGTCGCCACTTTCTGTTTATGTCGTACTTTAAGATTAGCTCAGTTGTTCAGAGCAGGTTTATTGATAAATAACACCCTTAGAACAGGTTATAGAGTTGGTAGTTGAGAGTAATTTAGCAGATTAAAGTGCACTAGGTCAGGCCTTTTAAAACTGTTCAGCACTTAGCCTGCAGAGCTAAAAGCCCCATTTCTGACCAGTACGTGCTATGCCTGCAAACTAAACAAATAGTAGCTAGTCAGCGTTTTCACTGCTTTTTTCCTCCCGTTGGAAATATATTTTATTACCCCAAAGGACGGGTAATTAAATTACTGGCTCGGTGCCTAAAATACGCAGCAGAGCAGCCTAATGCTTACTAAGATGGTACATTATAAGAAGGTCACAGGTTCTATTATCGCACCCATCACTGTCCCTGTCACAAGCAACGTCTACTAGCTCGATAGCTGTAAGTGGTTCTAAGAGATTGAGTTTAATGTAAATGTATGTATGGTTTAAATTTACTAATCTACTTTGCTGTGTCAGCAAAAGAGCTGCAGACACAACAGTGAAGCTCCACAAGAGAACGAACAAATGTACATATGTTGTACACGGGAAAAGGAGACTGCGTCATTTCGTATGAGCAGCACAAATCATGAGCATGATTTCAGTCACTCACGGCTGCTTTATGACCGAGTTTTATGGCCCGTAACTCTTTCATTATTCATTAGCGTAAATGGATGAAGCAGACCGGATGAAAGAGAGCTGTTGGTGATTTATCACTCCGTGGATGAGGACAGTATGACAACTGCTAATTTTGTGCTTGTGTGTGTGTCTTTGTGTGTGTGTCTAGGTTCATCATGGCAGAGCTGATTCAGACGGAGAAAGCCTACGTGCGAGACCTGCGGGAGTGCATGGATGTAAGTCCGTCTTCGCAGCCCACCACTGTTAACCTGTTTGATGCCACAGTTGTGCAACAACTTTTCACATAAAATTTGGAAATGTATCAGCAGCCTGTTAAAGAGTTTGGTTGGTTTTGTCTTTTTCTCTCCTTGCAGACCTACCTGTGGGAGATGACCAGTGGCGTTGAGGAGATTCCTCCAGGAATCATCAATAAGGAGCACATCATCTTTGGCAACATGCAGGACCTCTATGAATTCCACCATAAGTAAGAAGCACCTTTTCGGACTTATGTAACTCATTTTAAATTTGACCTAAAAGCAAGCAGATTAGCATGGTCCAAGCTATGGCTGCTACTCATGCTTATTTTCATTATCGATTAATCTGCCAATTATTTTTCGCTGTTAATCAATGAATTATTAAGTCTAGAAAATGTGCACAAAAAAAGTGAAAAATGCTCATCGCAATTACCCAGAGCCCAAAGATTGGGAAAATATCTCTTTTCATTTAATAAAGCTCTTGTGCCTTTGCCATCGCTAACGTTTCGATCTCTCATTCCTCATTTTGTCAGCATCTTTCTCAAAGAGTTGGAGAAATATGAGCAGCTTCCAGAGGATGTTGGGCATTGCTTTGTCACATGGGTATGTATCATTTGTTCACCAGCACTTGCTGTGTGTGCTCAAATCTGCTGTTCAATATAAATATTTTGTATCTTGTATTGTTCCAATGGACATTGAGATACTTAATCCTTAATGTTTCAGAAATCAAGCGAAATTATCTCACACATTAAGCTCTCATTTATTGTATCGTCTTTCTCTCCTTGTCCAGGCTGACAAGTTCCAGATGTATGTGAACTACTGTAAGAACAAACCAGACTCCACTCAGCTCATCCTAGAGCATGCTGGGAACTACTTTGATGTGAGTATCGCCTGTGGCTGTTAGAATGAGACTGTAAGGTCCTTGTCAGTTACATCTGATCACATGACTCTTCTTGTCTATGCAGGAAATTCAACAGAGGCACCGACTGGCCAACTCCATCTCTTCCTATCTGATCAAGCCCGTGCAGAGAATCACCAAGTATCAGCTCCTGCTGAAGGTGACACATCATACCAAATCTAACTGCTGCGGTGACTGTCGGCATAGTTTCTTGTTGTCATGGTTACTGTTTGTGCCTGTTTAGGAGCTGCTGACTTGCTGCGAAGAAGGGAAAGGAGAGATCAAGGACGGCCTGGAGGTGATGCTTAGCGTTCCGAAGAAAGCCAACGATGCCATGCACCTCTCTATGCTGGAAGGTGATTAATACACACTGGTCATTATTTATGTTGCTGTGACAGTTGTATTTGTAGCAAGCCTACCTTCAAATTATGACTCCCCATAAATCAAGCAGCATTTTTTTTTAAAGAATTTTCATGCTGATGTCGCCCTACTTCTCTCAGGATTTGATGAAAACATCGAGTCCCAGGGTGAGCTCATCCTCCAGGAGTCGTTCCAGGTTTGGGATCCAAAGACTCTGATCCGTAAGGGGCGAGAGCGCCACCTCTTCCTCTTCGAAATGTCTCTTGTCTTCAGCAAGGAGGTCAAGGACTCCAACGGCAGGAGCAAGTACATCTACAAGAGCAAACTATTTGTAAGTAGATGATGATTAAATGTGCGTAATGACAGATGTTTGGGTGAGATGTTTCTCTGTAACTGAATTTAGAACAGTGTGTTGAAGGAGCCAATCAGGCTTTTGAGTGTTACAGAAGTACTTGAAAAGTTTGACTGTTAGATGATATAATTATCATTTTTAATGTTTCATTTGTTCGACTGCAGTACTTGTACTTTACAGGATAGGAGTAAATCTAATTGGTCTACTTGAATCACTCGAGACAGTCTCAAGTCCCAACTGTCTCAGAAAAATCACACTATATTTGAAACAAGAGTATGTCAAATAGAAATGATACTGCAGTGACAAAGAGAACCTAGAAGACTGGCTGACTCACCTGTGACATTTCTGATGACTCAATATTCTTCTGTCCTCAGACATCAGAGTTGGGGGTGACAGAGCATGTTGAAGGAGACCCCTGTAAGTTTGCTCTATGGGTGGGGCGCACCCCGACTAATGACAACAAGATTGTGCTCAAGGTAAAACACACTTCCTCTCATCTGCTTCCTCTAAAATCTCCCTTAGGGTTTGACCGATATGGGTTTACAAAGCCGAACCCTGAAATCAATGGGGACTGAAAGTGTTAACATTTGAAAATTCAAACATTTTAGATTACAAGTTTAATAATAAATGTGTAATCAAACTAACGTCCATATTAGCATGTTGGATTCCACTCCAGTATCTGATTCGGAAAAAAGGCGTCCAAATGTGTCGAAAAATCTTTATATCGGTCTGACCTAGTTTTCTCAGTCTTCTCTTCGTATTCAACCCTCTCCTACTTTTTTCTTATATTCTCATCCTCTGATGTTTTGTTTGATTGCATGAGCAGCTTCAAGGTGGCCCGAGAGGCTTTCTGTAGTCACAAACTCCTCTTCTGTCCCCTTCATTTCTTTCTTCTTTCTCTCTGTCTGTCTGTCTCTGTCCTCTGGGTTAGATTCTGCTTTGTTCCATCTGTTAACAAACACAGGCACATCTGTATATCTGGGGCTGTGTTTTCTGTGGATGTTTGTATCTCTAATTCTCTCTGTGGGTTGACATGCTTCCACCAACGCCGCTGACACCGATTCAACCCCTTAACGCCCACAATCTTCCATCCTGGCTCTCTGCCACTTTATCAAAGTGACGAGTTGCCGTCTTTCTCTACCAGAAAAATAAGCTCTTTAATGATTTGTATGCCAATGAGGAAGTAAGACTATTTGGTTTATTTAAATTCAATTTGCTTAGTACTCTGAGTGTGTTTTTAAGCCCCAGTGTTCAAAAGTCTGTGTCTTTGCCTGTCAAATAGTGTCACAGATGGATTATAATTTGTGTCAGCCGTTGGAACAGCATGAAGCCAAAATCCTAACACGTCTAAATCTGAGCGTAACAACTCTATGATACATGTTGACTAGCAAACTAACCGCTGAGAAGCAGTCATGTGCTATGTGCATTGTAAATGAAGTGTGTCTCATTACTAACTACACATGTTCACACACACACATACACACACACACACACACACACACACACACACCACAACAATCTGCTACACATTTAATTGGCCTTTAGTCCACTGTCAAGGCGAATTTTCAGTGTTGTACGTTTCTATCATGTCAAACCATTTTGTCAGCATAAAAAATGTCATGTTCTCAAACCAAAACAGTGAAATTCTCTATTTTATATTTTAAATTCAAAGCTAAGTCAGGGATCCAAACATGGAGCAATGGTGAGTACAAACTATCCCACAACACAGCCCTCAGCCACCTCTCACAAGTCTGAAACACAAACTCTTAGCACTTCTTATTCTCACTCTTCTTCTCGAACAATACACACATGGGCAGAAACAGTACATGTGACCCATAGAGACACAGAAACACACTTTAACCTAGGGTCATAGCTTGGGGGCTGCAAGACTGTAGCATAAATGATTCTAGGGCAGTGATTCCCAACTAGCACAGAAGGCCTCCAGATTTCAAAGAAGTATGTGGAAAGAGTGTACATCACTCACCTAATTAACTGACACACATCAACTGAACACTGTGCTGGAATTCAGTCCATGAATACTAGTTAGCAAATGAACAGAGAGGTCTAAACAGTTAGCTAGGTTAGCTAAAAGATAAAGATCAATGGTTGAACTCGATAGCTAAATTAGCTATAGCTGTTAAAATAGTCAGATTAAAGTAATGAATAGATGACAATTATAGCTTAAAATAATGGATTTAAAAGCTGAGTTTAACATGTGAATAAGGTATTAACATATACATGTTTGAAATGGTTAAAAGTAAAACTTTTGAAATTGTTTGTTTGATATAACGGATAAAAAGCTGTAAAAGTTGAGCATATGAATAACGTTAACTTGAAATAAATAGCTGAAAGTAATAAACTGTTGAAACTGTTTAGTAAAATCCATGGGTGAGGAGTTGAAATAGTTGGCTAAAGGTTATTTTAAAAAGTAAAAAAGTTACAAGTTATACCAATCAGCACTAGCTAAAAGAAGCTGATGGTTAAATAGTAGGCAAAACGTAATGAAGTTATGAAATTGTTTGCTAAAATTAATGGATAAACAGTTCAATAGTAGACTAAAGGTATTTTATAGAAAGGCCAAATGGTTTCAATAGGTAAAGCTAGCTATAAGTAGGCTAATGGATAAATGGTTCAAACTTCCAGCCTCTGCTACAAGTTGTAGTAATGCAAACCTTACCGAACCGACCTGAACACTGACAGTTCAAATGTAGGAAAACATTTTGTTTCCACTAATACAACTGTTTTCCACTTTAAAATCAATTCAAATGAACACATTTGGAACATGTTGGTGGTCTCAATGAAGTGCTATTTGAGTTAATCTTGGACTAAAGGTTGGAAATCACTGTTCTAGGGGTCAACAATTAGAAAGGGTTCATATTAAAATAAAATTATTTGTCAAACTCTTGAGTTGATAAGAGATGACAAGAGGTCAATTCAGACTTGTGTGAAACACAGAGTGAAACAAGAATTCCAAACAAAGTTTATTTCCTGTCAATCTTTGACTCCTTCCATTGTTGACCAATAACAGGCGTCAAGCATAGAGAACAAGCAGGACTGGATCAAGCACATCAGGGAAGTGATTCAGGAGCGCACCATTCACCTGAGAGGAGCACTGAAGGAGCCCATTCACATTCCCAAAGCCACTACAGCCAAGCACCACAAGGGCCGAAGGTAAACATGTGACACCCAGTGTACTGAAAATGTTTGAAATGCAGATGAGAAACAGAATTGTTTTGATCCAATCCGTCACACGCTCGCTGAAGTTCATTTACACTCACTTTCGGAAACACTGACACCTCTTATTAATCATGTGCGTGTCTTTTAGGGATGGAGAGGACCTGGACAGTCAGGGTGAAGGCAGCAGCCAACCAGACACCATCTCTCTGGCATCCCGCACCTCACAGAACACACTGGACAGCGACAAGGTAAGCGATTCATACATGATGACCAGAAATGACACCCTAACGATCTGCACGTGTTCTGCAGTCAGACGAACACTGTCAGCTCAGCTTGTTGCCTGCAGTGATCACCTTTTCTCCTTCAGCTGTCCGGTGGCTGTGAGCTGACTGTGGTGATACACGACTTCATGGCCAGCAACAACAACGAGCTGACTGTGCGGAGAGGTCAGACGGTGGAGGTCCTGGAGCGCTGCCATGAAAGGCCAGACTGGTGTCTGGTAAGGACCACAGACCGCTCCCCTGCCCTGGAGGGTCTGGTTCCCTGCTCCATGCTCTGCATTGCCCACTCCAGGTCCTCCATGGAGATGGAGGGCATCTTCAACCACAAAGGTACAGTTTTGACAGACCGTGGAAAGGAAACATGTTCTGTTTTTAATTTTAATTTTACACAATGGGGCTGAAACAAAAACTGATCTGGATGATTTGTGTACGTCTGCTTCATAAAACAAACATTGTAAACATCACTCCCTCCTCCACAGACACTCTGTCAGTGTGCAGCAATGACTCCATCATGCCAGGGTCGTCCGCTACGCTGCAGCCTGGTCACGGCATGAGCTCCCATACCTCACCAGGGCCTAAAAGACCAGGTATATGTCCAAAGTAACACAAGGGGAACTCCCATGAGAGCAATAGTTAAAACTACTTCTTGAGTATCTTGTGTTGTTTCTTACTAAAATAATTCTATTTGGATGAAATCTTTTTGAAATAAAGGGTTATGGTTTAACATCCCTCTGTTATTATGCTTTGATGCTTTTAGCAGCTTACCGAGTTTGGTCTGTTGGGTTTGTTTCCTAGGTAACACCCTGCGGAAGTGGCTCACCAGCCCCGTGCGCCGGCTTAGTAGCGGCAAGGCCGACGGCCACGTGAAGAAACTGGCCCACAAGCACAAGAAGAGCCGCGAGGTGAGGAAGAGCGGGGAGATGACGATGGGCTCCCAGAAAGACTCAGACGACAGTGCTGCTACACCTCAGGATGAGACTGTGGAGGAGGTGGGTGTATACACAGCACTTCAGTCTCAGTGTCATTCTCTCTCAATAGAGTATTGCGATGTTAACTCTACTTTGCCGTTCGTTTGTATTGCAGAGAGTTCGTAACGAGGGCTTGTCCAGCGGCACGTTGTCCAAGTCCAGTTCTTCTGGCATGCAGAGCTGCGGAGAGGAGGAGGGCGAGGAGGGCGCTGACTCAGTACCTCTGCCTCCACCTATGGCCATCCAGCAGCACAGCCTGCTGCAGCCAGACTCCCAGGACGACAAGGTGAGGAAAGGGGGGACGTCACAGTGGGGACAGAAGAGAGGGGGTCAGAAAGGAAGGGGGGAGGCAGACAGGCAAAGGTGAAGCAGAGGGGACACTTTTACATCTTTGACTTTAAACATTTTCTGGTGTGAAAAAAAAGGTCCTCACACATGCTAAATTTTAGGTCAAGAGAAGACAAAAGTTCTCTCTTTACATGTGGAATTAGAGCTGGGAGAATCTGTATAAAGCGACATCCATTTGGATGCTATCAGAGGTTTTTATTTATCTCAATTTGGCAACCCAGATTTAGTGTTGTATTTTTGTGGTCCTTTAAGGTGCACCACGAAGTTTCAGGGAAGAAATTTTAATCAGAATAGAAAGATCTTCATTGACTGATTTTAAAAAAAAAATTTAAAAAATGTAATGCCTGAACAAACTAAATAACCACCTCTCTTCATTTTCATGACTGAATAAACTTAAAGGACGACACAATTTCAAACTGTTTTACTTAGAAGCTAGAAAGGTGGCAGGGTCCGCCATGTATAAACAGTGTTCCAGGGACCTTGTTTTCCTCTGAGGACAGCTTGTTTATTCAGTATTGGAAGAAGAAATATTTCTGAGTTTGTATTATTACCTAATTAATATTGTACATGTTCAAATTTTGAATTTCTTCTCTCAAACTACATAGTGCCCCTTTAATTACAGATCAGTGACACAGTGAACATATTTGTCAGTAGCTAACATGTTGGGGCGTACAGTGTTTTCTGCATACTGTCGCCAACTTTGATCACACCATCAACTTAAGAAGCTCTTTGTTACCAGAAAATATACCAAAAGTAAACGTGGGAGACGACTTTCACAGCTCCATATCTAATGAGTAGGTATAATTCAATTTTTAAATCAAATCAGTGACTGAAACTAAATCACATTTGGTCCGAGATTGAAGTAGGTATATTGTAAGGGGACGACTTCCATGATTAGACCATATGGAGTGGGTAACAATGTCAGCTAATCTAAGTACTCTGTATGATGATCTTAAGGCAACACTTTGTAACTTTCTAAGTGATTCTGGAGAAAGATAGTTGATTGTTTGCGGCCACCATCCCAAAGCATCAATATCTGAAGACCTGGGGTTGGGATTCAACAATTAACTAGTTTTCTCCCCAAAAAAGTTACATATTTTATGCAGGCTCCTTTTCTCCTCATTGTTGTTATGATTTTTAGTTCTTGCAGGTTACATTTTCGCTCATTTCAGTCTCCCACTTTCCTCCGGAAAAAGGGCATTTCCTGACACAGTTTTAAGTGACTCCTTAGTTTTTGTTATGCATAACATTTTATCTTGGCATGTTGCATCATATTCTCCCCTCTCTTCTAAAGCAGAAATCAATGACAAGTTTCAGGCACTCCAAGTCTCCTCTTCGACTAAAGCGGAGACCCCTCTGACACTAATTTCTGTTTCTCTTTTGTTTTGTTTCCTGGTTGTATCGTTTGCTGTTTGCCATGCTGTAGCATTACCTTGATTTATGTCCTGTCTTTGCTTTGTCTCAGTTTCCATACCTGTCCATCTGAAATGCCCCGCTCTTCCCCCCTCTGTCTCTTTACCTCAGTCAATTCTTCAAATCTCTCTTTTTTCCCCTCTCTTCAGCTTTAAATGCTACTCGCTAAAGTCTTTTCTTTGGTTTCTACAGCAGTTTATAGATGAAAGGAAACGAAGCTAGCAGCTTTTTTAGACTTTTAAACGTCCCTCTTTTTAAAATACACCTTTCTCTGTCCCCTAAAGGTCATTCTTCCTAATTTTTGTATTTTTCTGAACTCTGAAACATTCCTGAATTTCTTTAGAGCAGAATCTTTCCTTCCTTCTTTTTTTAGTTTATCTTTTCTTTGACTTATATTTTCTGCCCTGTTTCTACAACACACCGCTTTAACGCAGAGTCGCCTGGCAGATAAGCAAAGGCACTACGGGATCATGTAGATGAAGAGAAGATGCATGTAGCTCTTTACTCTAAATCAATGTGAAAGCAATGCGGAGGTTTTCTCTCGTTGGTTTGACTGCAGATCAGAAGGCTTAAAGGACTAATTTGTGTCATTTTGTGGACATTTTGTATTAATTGGAATAACTAAGGACAGCAGCTTTTTTTCTGCATGTTTATCATTCATAGTTTGTGAAAAAGTTTGGTTGCCAAGTGAGGTTTAAAAGAAACGAGTAGATGTGAATGTGAATGCAAAGAGGAAAGTCGGTAAGATTCCCGTCAGCCCTCCTGGATAATAATCTAAATATGACCCAACACTGAGGTGAAAATTCAAAAGCCCCCCCTGTTCCCATCATCCTCCAACCCCCCTCCCTCACCCGCCCTGCCCGCTCGTCCTCATCTCCCTTTTACCCTCTGTGCGTTAACCTCATTACCCATGCGAGTAATTGGCATCTTTAAACGCTGGCGAGGCCAGAAGGGCACACAGCCTCACCCAGAAAACCTAATTGGGGAAAGTCTTGAAGCACAGCACAGCAAGGGTGAGAGTCTCCTCAACTATATATACATACATACATGTTCCTTCTTTCATTCTCGCTCTGTTAGCATCCTTTCTTTATTTCAAAGGCTGTTTATCATCACCTGAGAAAGCGACCGGAACGTCTTCCATTCAGACATCACCCCCCCTTTTTATTATTTACCGGACCTTCTCCCCATCACCATTTCTTGACATTTTTCACTTTTTCCTCATATCTTCTTTTGGTCATCCCCACTTTCAGCCTCATGTTTATTCCTTTTCATTTAGATTTCATATACTTTTCCTTTTCACTTTCTTTGAACCTTCAGATATACAGTTAACCTGAGCATTGGGGTTTCACTTGTGGAAACATCTCTTTGGATCTCTCTGCAGATTACAGCATTGAACATTTAACAGGCATTTTCACTAAGTCATTGCTCACTCAGATAACGAAAAACAAACATTCACTAATGATAAAACTGACAAAGAAATAAGCTAAACAAAAGCTTATCTACAAATAAGATAATATTAATCTGTTTCATACAACACACGTAGGTTCACATGGAAATGTTCACAGAAAACAGATAATAAAAATATTTATTGTCTGTTTTAGTGATGACAAATTTACTCAGGAATTAGAAGACTTGTATCAACACCAGCCAAAGAGCAGAGTTAGAGCTCGCAGGAATAGGTTTGAAATCGAAGGTTTTACAATGTTCTAATGCTCTTTTTTTTTCTCTTCTCAATCCTCTCATCTCTCTATTTTTACCCAGAGCTCCTCTCGTCTGTCGGTCCGTCCATCCAGTTCAGAGACGCCCAGTGCTGCTGAGTTGGTGAGCGCCATCGAGGAGCTGGTCAAAAGCAAGATGGTAGGATGACAGAGGAAAACGAGAACACACTAAGCGTCATCAGTTCGTACAGAAAGATATGTTGCGTGTGGTGATAAATGAGCATGTGGATTATGGCATCAGCAGAGGATGTGAACATAACTTGTACCCATGTCCTGGACTTGGCATGATTAACTGCAGTATTCATGCTGCTCTTCTTTTAACGTAACGTAAACATTTGGCGTATATTGTGCTGCGTTTCACACTCTTTAGTTTACCTTGCGTTCCTCTCTGGTGCAGGCTCTGGAGGACAGACCCAGCTCACTGTCGGTAGAACAGGGAGACAGCAGCTCTCCATCCTTCAACCCCTCTGACAACTCCCTGCTCTCCTCCTCCTCCCCCATCGAAGAGATGGATGAGCGCAGGACCAGCATCCTGAAGAAAAGACAGTACGCCTGCTTCATTCATCTGTATCGTAACACACATTGATTTGGTTTAGCAAATGTTTTGTGACTTTTCCTTATTTCTTGTTTCTTCTTTGACATAGTTACATTCTGCTGGAGTTGGTTGAGACGGAGAGAGATTATGTTAGAGACCTTGGCCTGGTGGTGGAGGTAAGTTCATGCTTTACCAGCTGCTTCATTAGTCGTACCAGCTGCTTCATTAGTCATACATTACTGTGCTGTGTGACGGATCCAAAAATAATAAAGCGGTAAGATTATCATTTTAAAATGTCACTGAAAGTATTAGAATTAATTTGCTGACCTTCACAGACTCCCTGGTGTGAATTTGTGTTAATGTGTTTGCGCGTCTCATCATAAGGGCTACATGAATCGGATGAAGGAGGAGGGCGTCCCTGATGATATGAAGGGAAAAGACAAAATCGTGTTCGGCAACATCCACCAGATCTACGACTGGCACAAGGAGTACGTGACAGATACGGAGAATATAGACCCTTTTCTGTTCAGGTTCACTGGTTCAGTGGCTTACTTCCCTCTCTCCTGTTTCTTTTAGCTTCTTTCTTGGGGAGTTGGAGAAGTGTTTGGAGGACCCTGACCGACTGGGACCACTCTTTCTCAAACAGGTTCAGTGGATTTCCAACTTCTACTTAAATTGTACATGCTTGTATACATTTGATCATGTTGTAAGTTTTATGCTTTACGTATCCAGGAACGGAGACTCAACATGTATGTAGTGTACTGTCAAAACAAGCCCAAGTCGGAACACATCGTCTCAGAGTACATCGACACCTACTTTGAGGTATGAGCCCATTATTTGGAGCACTTTTACCCTCTGACCCACATCAGATAATGCAAACCTCCATCTAGCCATCAGCATCTCGAGTAACCTCTGACCTTTGAATTTGCAGGACCTGAAGCAGCGGCTGGGACACAGGCTACAGATCTCAGACCTGCTCATCAAGCCAGTCCAGAGGATCATGAAGTACCAGCTGCTGCTTAAGGTTGGTCTACTGCAATACAGCAGAGGGCGCCAGAGCCTCAACTGCTGCTTCTTTATCATCATCCTTCATCTTAACACCTGGCAACCATATTGTCACCTGCTTTCTATAAATCATTGCTACCAATAATGTACACTGATACTTAAAAGTTTAAATTGTGGCATTCATATTTTCTGACCATTTCTATTCCTGTTTTAGGATTTCCTGAAACACTCTAAAAAGGCTGGGCTGGAGTCTATGGAGCTGGAGGTAAGATAATGAGACGGCGCGTCTTCATCACTTAACATCAAGCCAAACGTGTGCAGTTATCAACCATGTTGTCATTTGTGTCTTATAGAAAGCAGTGGAGGTCATGTGCATCGTGCCCAAAAGGTGCAACGATATGATGAATGTCGGTCGACTTCAGGGATTTGATGTAAGAGATCAAACTGACTTATGAATTGAAGTACATCAACAACCTGTCACTGTACAAACAAAAACTCATCATCATCTCCATCTTGCATCTTTACCCGTCTCCCTCTCCAGGGGAAGATTGTGGCTCAGGGCCGCCTTTTACTGCAAGACACGTTCATGGTGTCTGACCCAGAGGGCAGTCTGCTCGGCCGGATGAAGGAGAGGAGAGTCTTCCTCTTTGAGCAGCTGGTCATCTTCAGCGAGCCCCTTGACAAGAAGAAAGGTTTCTCCTTGCCAGGCTTCCTCTACAAGAACAGCATCAAGGTAACGGATGTCAAAGTGTGGCAAGGCTAGTAGAATATAGGATGAGTGAATGGTTGTCATTTAAAGGGCTTACAGCTCCCTCTGGTGGAGAAAGTGTAGTCTATGAAAAATCAGTTTCTCAGAATTACAGGCTGTATATTTGCACAATTAAAAATACTAATCCTTGGGTAGAAAATCATGGAATAATTGTTACTGAAAATAAACATTTGTCGTAGCCTTAATTTGCAGGTCATTTAATCTATAAACCCATTTGGGTTTTGTTAATGTTTTTTCTTCAATCACTTGTAAAGCACTTCAAATGGCATTTTGATTTGTTTGATTGGTTGATATAAAATGTCAAGAAATTAAATATGCTCATCACAATTTCATAGCCCAGAGTTCTTTAAATTACTTCTTTTGTCCAACAGTACAAAACCCAAAGACTCATTTACAATCATAGATGACAAATAAAAGCAGCAACTCTTACATTTAACAAGCTGAAACCAGCAAATGGTTGAAAAATGGCGGAAACAACTAAATGGTTATAAAAAAATAGTTCACATTTAATGTTTCTTTTGATCGATTAATCGGTGCAGCTCTACTGCTTTTTATTTCATTTAAACTTGTTTGGGTAAGTCAGACACAAGACATGCTGTGCAACAGGGACAGAAAGTTTTAATTCGTTTTTTAAATATATTTTTTAAATACATCTTTTTTTTGTACTGGTTTAAAATTTTGAAAAACAAAATAAGAAGTCAGTCATTCAAAATAATTAAGATATTCATGTGAATGTGACAACATAACAATTGAAGGTCAGTATTAAAGCCAATATGATGTGCAACAGTACGACTCCCTCACTGTTGTTTCCTTTTGCTCTCTGTAGATCAGCTGTTTGGGTCTAGAGGAGAATGTGGAAGGCGATCCCTGTAAGTTCACTCTCACCTCAAGATCGACCAACAGCGCCACGGAGTCCTTTGTGCTTCACTCCTCCCACCCAGGGGTGCGTGAGGTCTGGACCCTTCAGATCAGCCAGATACTCGAGAGCCAACGCAACTTCCTCAATGGTACACACACACACTCACACAGAAAAGGTTTTTTAGGTTTCTAGGTTTTCTGCTTCATGGCTACCCTCGTCTTTTTTGTACATTGTCACAGCTCTGACCTCACCTATAGAGTATCAGAGGAACCATGTGGGGGCGAGCGGTGAATCATGTGTGCCCAGCATGGGAGCTCCAGCTGGAGGCAGCAGCGGGTCCAGTGTGCCGCCTGGAGTCGGAGGTGGAAACTCCCAGGGAAGCGCCATCCCTTCAGGGCCCCAGGGCAGCTCTCGTCGGCCATCCAGGATCCCCCAGCCCTCCCGCCTACCCCAGCCCCTACGCCACCATCCCGGGGGCGACCCCGATGGCCCCAACAAGATGTCAGGTATGGAACATTTATCTGTAATTGTGAAATCTGTTTTGATTGGCAAAATAAAAGATGTGACTGAGGAATGAATTTGGTTCACTTATGATCCAGGTTCGTCCGCTTGTCCTATCCCTCCTTCCCTACTCCCTCCAGGGGGTAGCCCGCAGGGCAAGCGCCCTATCCAGCCCCCAGAGGACCAAACACAGACCCCCACTCCTGCCAGCGCTGTAGCCCCTATTCCCCGTGCTACAGTTGGGCCCCTGCCCTCTACACCCACTTCCAAACCACGGCCAGGAGCCGTGTCCCCTATGGCCCCGCCCCTGGCCACTCCTGCCTTTGGCAAGGACGGCCTTCCTCCTCCCCCTCCTAGCCCGGGCCACAAGTCCGGATCTGGATTCTGGAGCTCCATGCCGGGCTCACCAGCCAGCAGGCCTGGCTCGTTCACCTTCCCTGGCGAGGCAGGAGAGACTCCGGTCCGTCAGAACTCGACCCAGATCCAGACTGGCTCTGGATCTGGGAGCCAAACCCACAGACACTCCACACACAGCAAGGAAGCCGACCGCATGAGTACGTGCTCATCGGCCAGCGAGCAGTCCATCCAGTCCACCCAGAGTAACGGGGTAAGACTACCAGCTGCTGCGCAGTGTTGCACCGACTAACACCGAGGCAGAGGGAGGCCTGGTCTGTCCTGTCTGCCTGCTGTCTCCTGTCCTGCTGCAGCCAGCTCTACTAATCTGTCCCCTACTACACATCTCTGACAACCTTCACTGCTCTCCAACGTCATCTTCTCTAGCTTTAGAACATTTCTCAAGACAATCTCTAGCACAAGTTCCAACTTTCTACGTGTTTTCAGGTTCAGAATTTCTCTATTGGACCTCAATCAGCTCTCCAGTGATTTCCTTTCAAGGGTGTCTGTAGATGTCTTAAGTCTTACAAAGCTTATACTAACACCTGACTTCCTCTTGGCCGTCCTTCACTTCCTGCTGTCTTCATGGTGTGTGACTGAAATGTACTTTTCCTGCAACTAACCTCTGACGTTTGTGGTTCACCTGCAAACGTACTCTACAGAGAGCCGCTCATTCAATCTAACCTTCCTCCTTTCGTCTTTGCCTGGAGCTGCAGAGCAAAGACGAGTGAAATGGAAATCATCTTATTCCTGCCTTTCTTCATCCAGTTCTTTGTTTTTCCAAGACAAAAAATAATGAAATGCTGTTTTTAAGCCTTTCTTGCACTTTACCCTAATTCTTTCTGAAGACTTTATCAAGTGGACAGTAGTCGACCATCTATTTTCAGTGTTTGTCCTCTGCTTCAAACTTTTCTCTTACTTTTTTCGGATCGGATTTCTTTAATTCTTAAAAATATTTGTCTAAATATATCTGATTTCTGGTCAAACTGTAATTTATGATTTTACTACAATGAACCATACAAGTTTGTACTTCACAGTTTTCCACATTGCTTCCTTCCCGTGCTGCAGAGTGAAAGTAGCAGCAGCAGTAGCGTATCCACCATGTTGGTGACCCAGGACTACATGGCAGTGAAGGAGGATGAGATCAGTGTCATTCAGGGCGAGGTGGTCCAGATCTTGGCCAGCAACCAGCAAAACATGTTCCTGGTGTTCAGGGCAGCCACCGAGCAGGGCCCCGCCGCCGAGGGCTGGATCCCCGGATTTGTGCTGGGACACACCTCGGCCATCACCCCTGACTGCCCAGAGGGACCCATCAAGTAAGGCTCTTAGAAGTTACTCAAGAATAAATTATTTTTACTCTCTTACATTAATCAAAGCTTTATCCGCACTATTTTTAAAATGAGGCCACCATCAGTTCAACGTACTTGAATTCCAGTGTTTGATTCTTTTCAGATATCTACCCTCAGTGTCGGCCTTAAAGTCACACTCTCACCTACTCGTTGAGTTAAGCAGTTTGATTTTGTTGTTCTAGTAGGAAGTCATCATCCTGGCACACGTCCCTGCGCATTCGTAAGAAGTCTGAGAAGAAGGAGAAGGAGGCAAAGAAAGAGACCAAGCTGGAAAACGGTTACAGGAAGTCCAGAGATGGCCTGGCCAATAAAGTTTCTGTAAAGGTGAGTTCATCAGTACATCTGAGGAGTGCTGTGAAGTCCTGCCTCAATCCTCTGAAGTGCATTTTTCACTCTGACATGCTTTTTTTTTTTTTTCTTTTCAGCTTCTAAATCCAAACTACATCTATGATGGTGAGTGCTACTTTGTCAAATTGTGTTTATTTGAGGATGAACAAAACCAATTCTATATCATCAAAAGCAAAAAACTGCTTTTGACAATATATGCTTGATGAACTGCATTAAACCTCTAACTTTACCCCCTCTCTTTTAGTTCCCCCAGAGTTCCTTGTACCCCTGAGTGATGTGACCTGTGACAACGGAGAGAGCGTCACCCTCAGGTGTAAGGTCTGCGGTCGACCGCGGGCTGCTGTCACCTGGAAGGGACCCAACCAGAGCAATCTCACCAACAATGGACACTTCAGCATCGCCTACAGGTGAGAAAACACAATCTGAGGATCGCTGCACGACTGTTTAATTTCACAGTTGTTGATGTTGTTTTAGTCCAAAAGAAAATTGGTGCTTAGAAGTGAAGAAGTTTAGTGTTGAAATCAGATGTACATCATATTAACATGTGTGCATTTATTTCAGTGACACGGGTGAAGCAACGCTGCGGATAATCGGCGTGGCCTCTGAGGACGATGGCATTTACACTTGTGTTGCCACAAATGAGCTTGGCAGCGTAACATCATCAGCTAGCCTCAGAGTGTTGGGTAAGAGAACAACACACTGTATTAACTGCTCCACAGAGATTATTTGACGAGTGTGGACATGGATTAATTGTCTGTGTTGTTACTTGTCTCAGCTGTGTCCACTGACGGGGTGAGAGTGAGCTGGAAGGACAACTTTGAGGCTCACTACACCGAGGTGGTCGAACTGGGCAGGTAATAGACTCCTTGTCATCTCCATGGTTACACTAATGTACAGGTTTTGCAACAACACTGCAGCCTCTTGCTATGAATTAAACAATCACTGTTTTCTTTCTGATATGATTGAAAGATATGTATTTGGCTCATTTAACGCCTAAAATATCCTATACATGTGTTTTTATGAGGTGTAATGGGATAATGAAAACAATCCAACAACCGAAACAGCTGTCTGAAGTGAACTAACTGACCTCTGAACATCAATCCTCTTTCTTCACCAGGGGTCGGTTCTCTGTTGTCAAGCGTTGTGACCAGCGGGGCGCCAAGCGTACGGTGGCGGTCAAACACGTCAACAAGAAGCTGATGAGGAGGGACCGGGTGACTCAGGAACTTAATCTGCTCCAGAGGCTCCAACACCCTCACATAGTCAGCCTGATAGACACGTATGAAACCCCCAGCAGCTACGCCCTCGTCCTGGAGATGTGAGTAGAGAACAAATCAAACACAATTGAATGAGATGGAATTAAGCTCTTTAGCTTGATCAGCACTGATAAACCTGCATTTTCTCCATCTGAAGATTTACCTTTGTGTTTGTGGTGTTTACGTTGCAGGGCGGACCAAGGCCGTCTGCTGGACTACATCGTTAGCTGGGGGAATCTGACGGAGGAGAAAGTGGCCTGCTACCTTCGGGACATTTTAGAAGCTTTACATTACCTTCACAACAGCAGAATAGTACATTTGGACATAAAAGTAAGGACTTTCACCTTATTTCACCCTATCACTTATTATTTTTCATTATTTTCCTTGATATTACATCCAGCAGCACACGAGATCTGTACATCACTGACCAGAGCTGTCAGGTTGGGTAAAAACACAGAATCATTTGCTGCTACAGTATGCAATCCATACCAACATGAGCATCACCTGGCTGGGGCATCCAGGGATGTAGCTCTGAAAACTTTTTATTTAGCCTTGAATATTTCTGCATTTTGAGCACTTTGTCACTAAAGAAGACGAGGCACAGGACCAGTCAGAGCGGGTTTAAGTAATATTTTGGAAATATTTGTACGAACAGTGACAACACCTAAGCCAAGTTTTATGACCAATCCCATTTTGTTTTGATCATATCTCATTGACAGCAAAGTTAGCATGGCAACAGTTTTTGAGATACACATTTCAATTTTCGATAGACTTTAACAAAGTTTTTTTTTTTTTTTTCAAACGTTTTAAAAATTGTGGGGAGTATCCCCCTGGAAACCCCTACAGAGGTCTGGTCTAAGCCCCAAATGTCCTCATATCTTAGAAACTCCCTTCAGTGCCACTCTCATATCTGCGTCAGATATGGAGCTACTGCCAGCAGCTGCTTAGCTTAGCACAAAGAGCCTGGCACAACCCAGGAAAACTTCAATCTATTTTTTTTACACTTTAGATTTTGTCCTTCTATCCAACTCTGTGCAATGTGGCAAATAAGCACATTTCCTTAAATATCAGGCTATTCTATTAAGATGTAGCCCGGCCTGTAACCTTGATAAACTTGAAATAAACGTAAAACTTTACACGTTACAGATTTTACCTTCAGAACACTTACAACACTTACCTGATCTTGAGCTGGTCATCATGGCAGTTAAAGGTCATGTAGTATCTGTGTATTTAAGACTAATGGTGACACTTTGATCTCTCTTCCCAGCCTGAGAACCTCCTGGTTGTTCACAGCTCCAGCGGTCAGCCATCGGTCAAAGTCACAGATTTTGGTGATGCTGTCCAGCTCAACAGTGCCCACTACAGCCACCCTCTGCTGGGCAGCCCTGAGTTTGCCTCCCCAGAGTTGGTCCTTGGAGAGCCGGTGTCGCTGACCTCTGACCTGTGGAGCCTTGGCGTGGTGACCTATGTGCTGCTGAGCGGCGCCTCCCCCTTCCTCGATGAGAGCGCCGAGGAGACGTGCCTGAACATCTGCCGGCTAGACTTCAGCTTCCCCAGGGATTACTTCCAGGGCGTCAGCCAGGCAGCCCGGGACTTCATCTGCCTGCTCCTGAGGACCGACCCAGGCAGGAGGCCTCCAGCCGGGCTCTGCCTTCAGGAGCCGTGGCTGCAGGCCGGGCCGGCTGACGGCCGGGCCAGAGCAGATGGTTGCCTGGACACCTCCCGCCTCATCTCCTTCATAGACAGGAGGAAACATCAGACTGATGCCCGGGCCATCGGAGGAGTCAGGAGCTTCATCCAAAGTCGCCTTCAGCCCCAAGTTTAAAGGATGGGATACACAAGTCCAAACAAGCCTCACTCCCTGCTGCCTCCTGTCTGATCATGGTAAACACAAGCTGAAGAACTGGACAGACTTCAGTTTGTGATCAGAGCTGAGGCTGGAGGGGCTGCAGGTTCCTCTGGAGTTGAGCATCTTGGTGGTCTAGATGTAAAAGGAGAAATAATGAATGCAGATCTTATCCTCTTTCACAGAATGCTGATTTACTGAAGTCCTGTAGTCCTTTCACCAATTAACCAGAGACCTGATGAGGGTCTTCAGCCAATCAGAGCCCTTGAGAACAGAGTTCTCACCAATCACCTAAATTAAAGGATGCCCTTTTGTCTACTGCTGCTTGCTGGTTTCAACTCAAAACAGATTTTGTAGTTAAGCGAACAAAAATCTAAAAAAAGAAAAAAAAAAACATGAAGTAATTTATTTTCCTTTGCAAGAGTTAAAGCTGATCAGAGGAGCTAATTGATCGAGCCTTGACACCACTGCACAGGCGCAGAGCTTTCAGGAGAAAGTGATGCCCACAAAGCTAGCGATAGCGCTCAGAGCAAACTGCCCTCCCTCGTGTTGCTCGAGGGACACAGACGTTGTGTGTTTTTGCTCTTTTACACTAAAACTGTAACTCAAAGACTTTTGAGAAGCAGCCCTTTCTTATAGAAACAATGTATACAAACAAAAGTACTGTCTCTACATTTCCAAGAAAAAAAAGAATAATTGTAGAAAATGCTCATCAGTTAAAAGTTGCAGTGCTACTTTGGACTCTGTAGACACCTGGAGACAGTGACTGAGGTTCTTGACTTTATTGAGACATTTATACGTCTGATCAGAGCTTTTTGATGGCTGCGCTTATATAATGTACCTAATCTAAGATACCATGATGACCATGTCGCGAGTAACAATGCTGCACTGTCCAATCTGAGAAGAAACAATAGACATCCATCGTTTGCTTTTCCTAGAACAAAACTTGTGTTGCGCAGATATGAGATGTTTAAGCCTTACCTTGTATATAGACTTCTGCCTTCTTCCCTCTCACATTCACAGTGGACTCTGGACACGAGACTGTCGGAGCCTCAGTGGCAGCAGTGATTGCCTATCGGACGGGCGTGAATGTGGAGGCGGAGGAAGACAAATTACTGTAAATGCACTCATTGTATGTTATGTTTGATTATCATGTGCAATGTTGCGGCTTTAACATTTTATGCAACTATTTATGAAGACATCTGTTGTATCTGTAATAAATCTAGAGAAAAGCATGTACTTGGTACTGCAAGCACTGCTGGTAGTTTGTGTTTTATTTGATCTCTGAGTGTTGGGACTTCCAGGCCAGGCCAGGTTAGAGGTCACAATCTACAATCATTACGGTTTGAACAAAAATAATTTAACACGTTTTGTACTGTATGCCTCGGTAGTATTGGTACACCAAAGTTGCTCTAGCTTTATAGTACTTGTAAAATGTTTTTATTGTGATTATGTTTCACTTGAGTTAGGTTATCTATGACCATGTGAAATGACTGTTTACACGAGTTAACGCCATGTTGAAAGAACACGGTTTATTTAGTCACCTGTGCAGGGGATTAAAGAGAGAAGTGTACGTCTCACAGATAGCGGAGCATCGCAGTTTCATTTCAAGAGTTAAATGGAAGATTTTGTACACCATTATCTAAATGGTGTTCTAACTTTATGTACAGATACTTGCTGCCAAAATGTTTCTTCCATTAATTCCTGTTCCTTTAAAAAAAAAAACTCACACAACTACCCTAATACGGCAACTAACAAATTGTTTTTTTATTTGCTTTCTGATTAAAACAATACACAATATAGCAATGCTATAACCACTTAACTTTACGTTAATCCAATATGGGGTTAGGATGTGTCACGTTTAAACTGATCCTACCGGGAACAGAAATCATCGTCCTCCGTTACCTTTTTATTTATTTGAAAGGTGTGCACAGGCCATTAAAAACAAGGAAACTTGGACTGGATACCTCAGTTTAGGTTTTTTTTTTTTTTTCCATTGTTGTTTGTCTTTTTTGTCATGTTTGTTTCCAGTTTCATTCGTCTCATGTTTGCTGTTTGTTTTTATGTTTTTTATCTTTGCATGTATATTTCTTTGTACAGATCATACATATTTCCTCTTGTAAATATTCTCATTTTGCCATCAGTTATTTGGAAATTAAACATAATGAACACGTAACCCGTTTTACATTTTGTTCTTTTAAATATTGTGTTAATTTTTTTGGTTTTGAGTTATATTATTTGGACAGCTACATCTTACTTTGATTCAATTCCAGCTTAGATGGAAAATGAGCATAAACATGATATGAGTTCTGATGAGAGTGGATGTAAGCAGTTTCCCCCTACATTTTTCACGAGTGGACAACATTTCGATGTGCTGAGAATCTGTGAAGTAACACTACTGTAGCTTGGTTTAAATAAGGAGGAGAGCTGTGGTTGTCATCACTTCATTTCTGTGAAGCGATAGAATTGTATTTAAGTCAGAAAGATTATGTAACCAGACGAACGTAACAAGGACGAGTCTCTTCCGTGACAATGGCTCTACTCAGTCATCACATTAGCTGATCTGAGTCAGCTGTTGATCCAGGTGATACTGGATTTTGAGAGTTTTAAGTGTTGAGATAACAGTACACAGTAAAGTAAAAAAATCACAGTAAAAATTGTGCCAAGTAAATATTGTAGTCACAGCATCTAGCTCAGCCTACTACAATCATCAGCGGTGATCAAGACATTTTTACATCAATCTCCTTAAAATAGCCAAGGTCTTTTGATATTATGATGCATTTACAGGACTGTAGATCACGGTTAATTCAACATGAACCCCACTAGGAGTAAGAAAGTTAATGCCAGTGGGCCTCTCTACTCAGCTGGATTCAAAAGGTCTCCGTCACTTTTAAAGTCTTCCTCTCATACAGTACTCCAACCAAACACAACACACACTGCTGTTCATCCCAAATCCAGAGCTCATCGGTCAAGTCAGTTCATCTTGTGCAACGTTGGTTGGACTCACTGAAAAACAAACCTCTGACCCCTGTGGTGCAGCAGTGCAGAGCCCCTCTGTTAGATGTGTGCTGTGCAGCACCTCAGACAGTCCTTCAGATTATATTTTTTGTGTTTAGAAATAAACGTTCATTTTGTCTTTGGCCTCTGGGCCGTGTTGTAGCCTTCAAACTGTTAAGTGAGCCTATTACGCTCTGCTGCTCTTAGTTTTTGTTTAACATGTTTAAAGGGATAATTATTTATATTATATGTTACTTTTAAAAACATAATGACAGCAAGTATATCTTGATCAGATTTTCTTAACTAATCAGCATTGTCCTCGAAAAATACACCTTTGGTCCGTCTCTTATTATGTGATTGACAAATTTGACCTTTGACAGGTGGCTTTAATGCAGTTAGCAAAGTTTTGCAATTAAATTACAAAAAATAGGCATCAAAAAGTTGCTGTCTATTATCTGGTGATTTGGTTTGATTCAAAAATATGGTCTGCACTGCCCTCAAGTGGCTCTTTGCTCACAGTGAGAGGAGGTTACTTTACATGTCTCAGAGGAGATGACCTATGAATTGATATTCTACTGGCATGATCAGGAATGTTTTTATATATGTATAATTTTATGTTATATTCAACATACCAGTCAGACACTAAAGACAAAAAAATGTTTTATTCTAACCTTTCGTTGAGCTTCTTCTGACTCCATGGGACTTGCTGCGTTTCTTGTTTTCCACGATAATTGAAGTCAGTTTGGTTTTCCCCTCTCTCCTACTGATCATCTCATGACCCCTTAGACTTATCTTGTGACCGTTTGCAGGGGCCTGACCCCTTGGTTTGGAACCACTTTTCTAAACTATCTAACTATACTTAATGTGGTTACGACGAGCTCCACCTCGAGCAGCTTCAGCAGTAAAATGCTACTTATGCATCTGTATTTACAATCTGATGATGTTGTAAGTAATAATATATCACTCACACGAACCATTTTCTGTTATACTTGAATAACATTTTGCTGATAATACTTATTTATCTTTCATTAAAGGAACAGTTCACCCAAAATGAAAATCCAGACAGAGAGAGAGAGAGAGAGAGAGTCAGGTCAAGTTTTGTAGTCCAAAAAACATTTTTTGGAGCGTAACAGCAAAACAGTGTTGCAGCATTCTCCTGAACAGCTGAAGTAGACGGGGACTTAAAACGGCTCCGTACAGCTCGTCTGGTTAAGCTCGTAATCCGCCCCAAGATCCAAAATTGATTTGAAAAGACGTCACTTACACCCTTTTTACAGCCAAAGTCTTTACTGTAGCTGCTAATCTAAAAGCATTAGTGAGTGCCTCGTCTGAAGTCAATACACAGTGCAGATGGGTGTAAATAATGTCTTTAAATCAGTTTGGGATCTCTGGGTGACTTTGTTTACACTGGAACGAGCTGTATGGAGCCATGTCATGTTTTTTAATTTTCAATTTTTGGTTGTTTTCTTACATTTTAAAACAAGTCCCCATCTACTTCAGTTTTTCAGGAGAATGCTGGAACACTGCTTTGCTGTGAAGCTTCCATTAACACAAAGATGATTCAATGAAAATGCACGTTTTGCTTGAAATTATTCTTTAGGATCTTAACTGCAGGACTTTTACTTGTAAGGGAATATTATTATGTTGTGGGGGTTTACTTTAGTCAACGATTTGAGTTTCTTTCACCACTGACAAATACAAATGTATGAAAACAGCCCACACTATAAGGGTGCGATAGGTGAGACAGCTCTTTGTTGAGTCTTATTCTGAGCTCGTCAAATACTGATACTATGGGTTTGTGGCTGGTACGACTCACTAACCCAAAGTGTTGGTATTTGACTACTTTGGAATCAACTATCCCTCTCCAGAGTGCCTAATTGCACTTCAATGTTATATTAACTTAAAGGGACATGAGGCGGGATCAAGAAATACGACTCAATAGTGACAGACAGCCGTTAGAGTAACTGCAGCCATCAGCCAAGCCGGCGCTGGAGCGGGCATGATGCTGATGCTGTGACACTGTCATTTCTTTACTCGCTGTTCACGTGACTGTTTACTGCGAGACCTCCGCGGAATGACGTTAACTGCGGACTGTGCTGTGTGTATAGCCTTATCCCCTACACACATGAAGCAGCCGGGCAGCCGGCTTGCTGTGTGTAGGGACACACAAGCACAGCGAGTCTGAAAGGCACAGGCGAAAGCAAAGACGCCATATTGGGGGAAAAAATATCGTCTCTGATACGGGATTGCTGTGTGTTAGCAGCTAATGTTACTACACAGACACATGTCGCTACAGCCAGCTGCTAACGTCACCTCCCGGATAACAGGTTGGGCTTTTGGTCCCATATATAAAGGGACATATTTCTAACTCTTCGGTTTCAGACTAAAAGACGGTGGAAAATGCGCAGTCTGTAACTATTCAATGTAAGTTATTGCGCTCACGCCAGCAGTTTCTCGTTTTCACGTAGTCAAGCCAGCCGCTCCAACATTTTAAGTGCGCCCTTATTACAGACTTTATGGCAAACGCACAGGAGCAAGTGGGAAAGTCAGCGCTAACATACAAGAGCGTGTGGGAACTTCCGGTTTTCAAAATAAAACGTCAGTGTTAAATGTATTAAGATTTATTTTGTAAAATATGAGAACTACATTAAAAATTCATAAGAATTATGAGGGCAAGTAAAATGCAATATAGCGGGTGCACATGATACAGCAAGCCCAAATCTACTGTCCGACACTGATTCTGAGCCATAGGTCACATGACCTGGGAGTTATTGAGCTCTAATGCTCATATTTACAGTATAAAATGTATTAAAAATTCATTTAAAAATATTAAACGTGTTCAAATGCAATAAAAATAGGTATGTGTCATAGAGCATTAGAGCTCAATAACTCCCAGGTCATGTGACCTGTTGGCTCAGAATCAGTGTAGGAGAGTAGATTTAAGCCTGCTCTGTGACACACACCTCTTTTTATTGCATTCGAACACATTTAATATTTATTATGAATTTTTAATGTATTTTCTACTGTAAATATGAGCATTAGAGCTCAATCACTCCCAGGTCATGTGACCTGTTGGCTCAGAATCAATGTAGGACAGTAGATCTAAGCCTGCTCTGTGACACACACCTCTTTTTATTGCATTCGAAAACATTCAATATTTTTTATGAATTTTCCCACTTGCCTCTGTGCGTTTGCCATAAAGTCTGTAATAAGGGCGCACTTCAAATGTTGGAGCGGCTGGCTTGTACTAAGTTCGGCTACATGTTAGCAGCTAACGCTACTTTGCACGTTAGGTCACTCCGAGTCCTCAGTGATCTCATATGATTTTCAAATCAAGCTCTAAACATGACCTGTAATGTTTTCTTACCTGGTCACAAGGAAATGAGCCATGTCAGCATCTGTTTTCAGTCCCAGTTCAAGTTGAAGCTGCCTCCATGTGTCGAACGCGTATCCGATGTTTATTCTGGTGCCAGTCCGGCTTTGGTCGTAATTTCGTTTCGACTCTCGACTTGCCGCTGATAAAACATTCGTTTTCTTCTTAGTATGACTTTTTATTGGACTTTGTGTGGTGGTGGGTCGTTTTCTGGCCGTAGCACAATCCATTACTACACAAACACTAGTTGCGGTCCACCGCGCTTGTCTTCTTCCTGTATCCAAGCCGTCGAGGACGCGCATTCAGCGTCATCTGACGTCACGTCCGCAGGACTGCGCGTGAAATTCAGACTACGAATTGCAGTACATTATGCAGCACACAGCCTGTTCAAGGCAACGGAGAGATACGTGGGTGGGCTCATTCTTCTTGGTTTTGAACGCTTCATCACCCATTAGCAATAAAAAAATTTAAATGCATGTTTATTTATTCACAAAACACTGCCCCATGTCCCTTTAAATCATGACATTTTGAATTAAATGAGCTGTTCATGTATGGAAAAACAAAGAAAATGATTAAATTCAGGAACAGTTCATTTTATTTGACTTGTGTAGGGTTATGTTAGTATAATTACTAACTGATTATTTTGACTTGAATTAATGTTTTGTACGAATTGTTTAATGTTCCTGTTCTGCTACTTACAACTCGTGCCAAGAGCCTGTAATGCAATGGTTACAGTTTGTAAATGTTCCCACTATGCTTTAATTAAGTTTAAGAAAAAGAAGGAAGAGGAGAAAAAACATCACCAGGCCACGGATCTTTGGTTTATAGCAATGTTGTCTTTTATTCTAATTTCCAATAAACAGAGAATATATCAGTCCCTTATTTGTACAAAAATACCTGAACAGGATACAATGTAGATCCAGGAGCCGTACAGACAGAATGAAGCAAAGCACAGTGGGGTTCTCTGAAAAACTGATTACGGTTCATTTGCTCTTTTTTGTTTCTTTCCCTGAAATGTTGATTTGACTTCAGCTTATGACGACTTCAACCCAAAAATTAAAACACAGCCGACACCGAGCCAGCTTCACGTGCACCGACACTGTGAGTCACCAGTGTCGATGGGACTTGTATGCGATGCTGACCTGATATTAGGATTTAGTTCCAGTAGGATTATGTTTCACATTTACAGCTAACTGTAAATGAGCGCAGTGAGTGGACGGATGGCAACTAAGGACTTGATACTGTTCACAAACAAGAGGCACCTGCTGCAAGAATAGGCTTAGTTAAGAAAAAAGGAATTTTAAAAACTTTGTTATGCACCTTTAAAAAATCAGAGTAAATGGACATAATGAAAATGCACAACCCTCTTGAGCTACAGCGTATAATTGCACTACTTGCGATGAAAGCTGCTAAGAATATCCCCGAGGGTTAAGCGTTGGTGTGTGTGTGTGTGTGTGTGTGTGTGTGTGTGTGTGTGTGTGTGTGCATGTGTGTGTGTGTAAGGTGACCATCCAAACATTTACTGTCTTGAAACTTAAAGTAAATGAGTGGAATCAGATGTGACGGACTGAGGGGGGATATTCAACGTGGTTTTAAAACAAAATGGCATCAGAATTGAACGCTGGCAGAGTTGAGGACTCTGTCAGCCTGTCAGCTTATACACACAACTGATGTTCAGAAATTTGACACATGCCAAAAATCCAGTTTGATCTCTTAAAATAAAAAAAAAAAACAGCTTAATTTAATACTGTATATACTGTGGTATATTCTTTTTTTATATATATATATAAAAGGTCATTTTGTGGCAAACCAAAAGAAAATACACAATAATGTCAATATACACACAATCAAATAATGGAAAAAAAAAGGACAAAATAAATCATTCTTCATTTTACACGGAGTTATGAGCAAAAGCATAACGCCCCATACATAGTGATCTGTGACCTAGGTACAGTGTTAGATCTACATCTTTTCCATAGCTTCACATACTTAGAAAACAAATGATACTGTATACTGGTATATTCATATACTTGGGCTTGTGTATAGGATTGCATTGTAGCACAGTGATTAAAAATGGAGGGAGGAGGAGAGGACGGTGGTTCGTCCCCGCCTGACCCGCAGCGGTGTGGCTTCGGGTCCCTCTCTGACGGAAAGGAAAGAACCTCCACTGACTACTGGGAAACGCTGGGAGACGTCCAGCTAAACTCCCATCTCCTCTAAATCCACGACGTAGCTCGACTTCACCCGACCAACAAGCAACCTTCCTCTTTCAAGGCAAGTTATGATAACCAGCAGACTTAGCGATCCTGAATAGTGAATATAACAGTCTGGCCATCCACACGCACACACACGATCCACACACAAATATTCACCACAGGGTCATAGCTTACAGGCTGGACACAGGTGGGAAAGGGGGGCGGGGGGTTCAAGCATTATCCAATCCCGGGAGAGAGAGAGAGGGAGAGACAGAGGGAGAGAGAGAGAGAGAGTCTGCCCTGGCTGACTAGAAAAGGCCTGATTGGTGGAGCGCAGAGCTGGTGAGACAGTCAAGTCACGTGATTGGTCGAAAGGTGTGACAGTGGCTTGTGAGTCGATGACAGCACTTGGAGAGAGTTTAGTTCGCCTGGCGGGGAGTCTGGTGGCCTCGTGCTAACCCTGATGACTGTGAATCTGGCACAGGACGGAGGGGAGGTGCAGGTGAGAACAGGAGGGCGAAGCTAAGCAGGTGTTATGTCACTGCAGCTTTTCATTCGCTGGTCACGCGACAGTCGGAGAGGGCAGGAAAAGGACTTAAAAATGTCTTCTCTAACCTCTCTCCTGGTTTATATTCCTACATAATGGTTGTCGCTTTTTTCTGGGATGATAACAGGGCAGTCAGGGAGAAATTTAGAGAGAAAGCATCCGCTCAGATGATCTCTGAAAGCCACAATGTGTGGCATTTTTAAATGAATATAGCATGTGAATGTGTTTTTCAATGCTACCACAAGGGGGCAGCAAAGTCCAACATGCTCACAGACAGATTTTCTTTTTTAGTGATTTAAGCAATAATGTCTACTTTTTTGGTGGATAAACTTTCCCTAATGTACCTTCCTTTTCACTTCATCTCCCAGAATGCTTTTCAGCAACCACCAGAATAAGCATACCCATATTGTTTTCAATGTATTATTGGTCTATAGCCACAGAAATTGCACTAGCTGGCCAATTGATGATAGATCTGTTGGTTTTCTTGATTAATCCCAGACTCATTCGGTCTATAAAATGTCAGAAAAACTGTGAAAAATGATTTATTTTTTGTCTAAGCAACAATCCAGAACCCAAAGATATTTACTTAAGTATAATGTAAAAGCCTTACTTGTAAATATTATAAACTGAATGAATGAAAAGCAGCATATGCTCACATTTGAAAGCTGGAGGCATCAGATTTTTGCTTAAAAAAAGATTTCTGACTATTCAAATAGTTGCCAATTATTTTGTGTTGATTAGTCAATATTCATTTGAGCTCTAAAATGATTCAGTAACACTAGTAATGCTCCCTCCGGACCACACACCTGATGGCTGCAAAGCATTCTGGTCTACTGAGGCTGCTGCTGGTGTGGAGATGAATGTCTCCATGTGTGATTGTTACAATATGGCCGTCGAAGAAAGAAGTCCTTACTGTTTGATTGTGAGGGACTGACACCACATCGTGATGTTCACCACCGGTGCTAGCAAACTCCCATACATCTTGTAGAAATATCCGGACATGATGTTACATTTCAGCCAGTTATCTGCAAAAATAAGATAAATACAGCACCCGACGAGAAAATGGGCCCATGGATGCACGTCGGCATCAGCTGCACCTTTTTCCTGAAGCGTGTTCAAGTGGATTTTTGCTATTATAAAATAGTTTGACAGTTTGGGAAACATACTCTGTGCTTTCTTGTCATGAGAAAGATGAGAAGTTTGATACCGTTGTGTCTGCAGTTTAGTTTGACTCAATGAGAGAAGTGATACATATAGATAACACAATAAAGACTTATTTCCACTGTTGTATGTACAGTAAATATGAAGCTAATGTACGGCAGCTAGTTAGCTTAGCTTAGGAAGCATATGGTAACTTCCTAACCCCTGATAAAATTACAAACAGGAGGATATAATGTGTTAGTGAGCTTTAAAAGTGCTGGTAGGTGGGTTTTGTTACCTTGGACTGAGCCAGGCTAGCTGTTTCCTTCTGTTTCTAGTCTTTGTGCTAAGCTAAGCTAACAGGCTGCCGGCTGTAGCTTCACATTTACAGTACAGTAGCGAGAGTGGTATTGATCTTTCCATTTCACTGTTGGTGAGAAAGCGAAGAGTTTTCCCAAAAATGTTAAACTATCCATTTAACATCGTTACAAACAGTCTCGATGTTGCACCATCCTCTTAGCATCCATCATGTGTTACTGTATGTGCATTTTAACATAGCTTAGGCTCACAATTTTCACTTAAGGCGAGTGAATCTCATTGGACCGCGTTGCTGCACAGTCACCCGAGCTCACATTTCAAGTTATTTGTTCAATTCCATGTTAAAACAAAACAAAAACAGAACGGGAGTGCTTTTGTTGATTTGTCTCCTCTGGAGTGAGTGTGAATGAACAGTGGTCAGAATCTGAATGTGACAATTCAAATGTGCAAGCAGTGAGCTCAGAACAGACTTGGGAGAAGAAAATGTCATTCAAAGATAAATTCACCAACAGATTTAACCCTTTTGATAAAAAAAAAAGAAAATAGTAGAAGCTTGGGGGCAGACACTTTTTTTTTTTCTGGAGTCTACTTAACAGTCTTCCTCCTCTTCCTCATGGTCTTGAGACACAAGAGCACATTCGTTTTTTTTAACCAGAGCATGGTTACGTTGCTTCAAGACACACAGAGGTCCACGATGTTCCCAAACCTGTCTGAAAGGCACTGCATAATCAGCCGTGACTCTCTTTGCTCCCATGCCACTGTAATCCAATCAGAACTAGTGGAAATTCACATGCATGCTTTTCGGGGGGGAGGAGGAGGAGGAGAAGGACGACGAACGGAGAGCAGGCAGCTTCATTTAGCTAGAGAGAACAGCTGTCGTCTGTCCGCCCGGGAGTGCAAAACTAGTTCTGCATTGAATCAACAGTAATAAAACAGCATTAAAATGACATCAAGTAATCAACTCTACAAGAGAGGCTTGTTTCAGCCTTCCTGATAAACATTCCTCTGTCCTTTCAGCAAACCCTCGCCACTGCTCTGCTAATCTTGCCTTCAGCTACTTCTCGTTTCTCTCCCGACTTTTCTCTGAGCTTTTGTGGAGGAGGAGAGGGGGGGGGGATCGGCGTTGCACCAGGGGATTGCGGGACGGGACGCGGCAGAAAGGCCGCATCTGGTCCGCTCGGGTGGAGGTGGCGGTGGAGGTGGTGATGGTGGCGGTTAGGGGGGGGGGTGGGCAGGGTGTCAGCTTATCCGGACTGGACTGCACAGGTTGAGAAAACTCCTGGATCGAGTTTGATAAGACCCAGAGAGCCTCCCGTCCATCCCTGATGATCGATGAGGAAGTCAGAGGGTGGCGCTCCCCGCCCACCTCGCCAGCGAAGGGGTGTGGGTGGGGCGGGCACCACAGCTTATCAGGCCTGGAGGATGAGGGAGGTCGGGGGGGGGCTGAAGGGTGAGGGACTCTGAGGAAGGGATCCATCGGAGAACAGGCCTTCGCTGTCTTGTGTTGTCACTAACGTACGGTCTCTCTCCAGGGTCAAAAAGGGCAATGACAAAACAACCCAGTCTCCGTGCTAACGTGGCAGGAGCCGGGCGGCTGCTCGGTCCGCAATCTGCAACGCTTTGAAGTGTCCGAACGGTTGCTATTCAAACATCCAAACAGCTGTAAGGCGGAGAAAGGCGCGTGAACGCCGGCTCCTGCTGAGTTGTTCGCATCCCCGAAACTCGACTTAACTTTTCTCCTCGACCTCATTGCGCTGGTGAGGAAGGGGACGATGGGGGGGGAGTTGGGATCTCAGGGTGAGAGGTGTGCAAAAAAAGGGGCGGTGGTGTTGGGGGGCGTGGAGTGTCACAAGGCCACGGCGGTGCAGGGGTGTTTGAGCTTGCAGGGCAGCACTCCTCTGTTGAGCTGATAGAACTCCACCAGGTGGATGAGGTCGGTGAACTTGGTGGTGCCGTCGTCGAGGCTGAAGAACACCTGACCGTCCTCCTCGCACTGACAACCAGAGAGAGGAGAGAGGACAGCTGATCATCGGGTGACAAAGACATGTTATAACTTTGAGCTGCTGAGAGAACATGCGGCGTCGTCAGAGAGCCAGCGTCAGCAGTCTAGTGTTTCTCGCAAATTTTCCCAAAACCTCCCCTTCTAGCGACAAGTGAAAAAGTATGTGTCTGCCGTAATTTGAGCGAACAGGCCCTTTAAACCATCTCAAGTTGATTCCTGTACTGTAAGAAAATAAATGAAAACAGATGGCTGCCTGGGAGGAAGGAAAAACATGTTTCAGAAATCTTTTAAAAAAGCGAGGCATGCTTTGGAAAATGGTCGGCCGTGACGTTAAGCGAGTGCAGCAGGCCAGATGAATCTCGCAGGTTTCATTATGAGATTAAGTTGTATTTAAGATGCGTCTCTGCAGGCGATGCCAACCAGCCACAACGGATTAGCGGTTCAGTTCAGTAATTGGGATACAGCATGAAATGTAACAGAAGGTAATTTTATCAACCTGAAGAAATCCATTTGTCAGCACAGTTTGGAGTTGTATAATTTGTACGAGTGAAGCGGCCTCGCTTTGCCTTATGTGAGCAGATTTCATTAGCGGAATGTTACCGTTTTGCATTATGTGACTCACCGGTAGGATCTGGAAGTGCTTGATCTTCTGGTGGTGGCACAAGGTGAGCACGAATGCCTTGGGATTACTCTGACTGTCCCGCAACAGGAATAACCTGAAAACACAGAACATTAAAAGAGAGGTGAATCAACTCTTTATAATACAATACATCCCCCTACCATAACTCCATTTCTGTTTGTTTGTTTTGATCACATTACATTCTGGATGTATGATGATATGCTGTTGCATGACTTGAAGCAGCTGGAACAATCTTATCTTAATCCACTGTGTAAGAGCCAAAAGGCCATTTTTAGACGCTGACATTTTCCAGATCTCAGCTTATCTTGGCAACAGGGATGTCTACATTTTTCACATTTTTTTATTCATGTAGTTCTGGTTGGACAAAATCATTTTCACTTGCCTCGCTTTTCTGAGGCTCTCTACTGAATTTGAAACGAGCAGCATTCACCACGAGATAACGTCAGACCAAAACTCCTGAATTAGGCTCCACAGACGGCTGTTCTTACCCGTCTACTTGGCCTTGCTGTATGATCATTTTGTGGGCTTCCTCTCTCATGATGCGACCATGGAACCACACCTGTGTCCTGTGGATCACTGGAAGACAGACATCTTTGACTCAGAATTTTTTGTCCAACTCTGGACAAGCAAAAAATAAACCCCCGAAATACACACTGGGAGGCCGTTCACACTTCAACATGCGTCCTTGGTGATCCAAAACCAATGTTGTAATGGATTACAAGTTATCAGATGAACTTTGTTAAATGCTGTCTACAACAAATTCTCTAATATTCTACTATTTGAGGCTTAACGTTCATCTGACATATGTTATACATGATGATATTTCTTTCTTTGTGCAGAAAAAAAAACATTGTGTTCATTAGTTACACGTTTATTTGCATACATTGCAGGGAAGTGAGGTCCAATCCCAAGTGGTAACTTGAGACGCATGTCAAGTTGCGTGTCGTCATCTGTTATTCGATGGGCTTAAAGCGGACCACTTGTGATTAGATCACACAGGACAGATGTTGATACCAGGTCTGAATTCCCTCCAAGGCATGTAGTTCAGTTTTTCAGCTGTTGCTGGACTACAGCCACAGTTTGTACAAGGTGATTAATGTTGCATGTGTTGGTGGTTTGAAGTGGGAGTACCTGTGCTCAGAGACGACGGGTGCAGGGGGCTGGGACTGCCCAGGACATTCATACGCTGGCTCCGTTTCTATGTGGAAGAAACATGTGCAGTATTTAACACGAGGTGTCAAATTAAAGTCCTTTAAATCAGCTTCCCACCTGTAAGCCTTGACCCGCTGTTTGACTCATAATCCCTTCACACTGAAATACGCTTAAACATTCACTGGAACCAAAACACTAAGTATTTTGTCGAACTTGGTTCTTTTTAGTCCAGTGAACAAACAATGTAATGCACTGCAGTCACCCTCAACCAGAAACATGGGAGTGAGCAGCTTTTCTTCTTCAGCCCCCGTCAGAGCAGTGATCTCAGCAACAGATAAGTGGAGCTGCTGCACGCTTGAATTTACTCAGAAAAGGGATGCCCGGGAAAGATTAATGAGTTTGAATGGAAAAAAGGGTTCTGCACAACATTTCCATGAAAGAAATTAAACCAAGATTGCTCAAACATGCAAAAGATCTTGGCCAACAAAGTTTGTGAAAGGCTCTGTTCTGGATACATCCAAACCAAGGGAGAGTTCATGATAAACTGGCTTTTATTAATAAACAGCATCTCCTTTGTTGAATCTATTCATGTTTGGATAACTTCCTGAAGATCTATCCATCACAAAGCCAAAGCTCCATCCCCCCTTCTTACCCTCCAGGTCTGTCCTTCCTCCAGGGCAGCGCTCTGGGCCTCGACTGGGTTGTCGATGACGCGACCGGTCCGTCCGGAGAAGTCCATGGCGACCAGGGAGTTCTCGGATACGCTCCGCTGTAAGGAGACGTGGCAGGGTGGGAGAGTAGGTGGAGGGTGGTGAGCAGGGGGGGAGGGGGTGCGCAAGGATGGTGGTGGGGGGGTGGACAAGGGTCAAAGGTCAAACAAGCCAGACACAGTCACTGAGGCATGACAAATCCTGTCTGCACAGAGACCCACTTCAATCCACACATGCCCCTCCGAGGAAAAGCACAAGCCTCTCCTTAGTCTCCTGCTCAAATTAATTACCAATGTGTTCCCCTCTTCTGAGAGTTACGTCAATTAAAAACCTTGCCGCTTTTTTGAGCACAATATGCAGAACATATACAATACTGGTGGTAGATGATGGTGATGTTGTTTTCCCTGTAGGTGATCAGGTGGGATGATAATGGCTGGATGTACTCTGGGTTTTATGTTCATACTGTCACTCGTGCGTCGTGTGACAAACAGTTTGTGTCTTTAGCCTTTCCTTTTACATACTTATATAATGTGTTGTATATTTATCAGTGAGACAGAAAGTAATAACTTTTACAACTTTTTACAATGTCTCACTCACTTGACCACAAAAATGAAAGAATCTTTCTGTACTGAAAAAGTTCGACACCTGCAACAAATATGGGTCATAATAAGCTCATTTTACAGTCGACCCCTATGGTTGTTCTTCTGGGGACAGGATGAGTATGAGTATGAGTTGAGTAAAGTATGTATTTTTAACTCATAGAAATGTCCTGTCATACCGAATTTTATTGTTTAAAATTGCTGTTACAAGATTGTTTTATAAGATAGTATTCATATTTAAAAAATCTGACTTTTTCTTAAACTTACACTGAATATTTTATTTTTAAAAATCTACATTTTCTTAAATAAACACTTTTTAAAACATAATCTGGGTCCATGGGAACTCAATAGATTGGTCACCCAACAGAAAAATTTAATTAATAACTATTTTGATATTTTCATCACGTGACTTGAATCTTCAAACATGTTCTTGTTCCAGTTCTCTAATGTGAAGATTTGCAATTTAACATTGTGAACAACAATTCAGCGTTGACCTGCACAAATTTATTTGTGTTTTTTATGGCTATTGACATTTGAAGCCATCGCCTTGGGCTCTTGTGAGAGGCTATTTTTCAGACTAATCAATCAAAATAATAACTGGTACATTAAGTGATTGAAGTAATTAAATGAGGGCTACAACTAACAGTTATTTTTACAGACATGATGATTTTGTGATTATATACACTATAGAGTTCTAAAGTGAGGTACAGTTATATGACCATAAGTCCTTGAACATAATCTGCTCTTTAAGTCTGTAATATTCAAAAAGTTCAAGTACAAACTGGACTAAACACACACGACATGCTACATTAAACACCTCCTGGTGTGAGGTGATTAGTGTAACACACAGAGTATGCATGTTCCCGTTCACTGAGCTTTATGTAAACGTTCACTCTTTAATTAACTCTGGGGTTAGACATTCTGCGTCGGATGTACTTTTGTTATAGACTGCCGTTTGTTTCAGTGAGCAGTCTGACCTGAATCTGGACCATAAGCTTTCACTACAGGGCACGACTTCTACCTCATTAACCAACGGTCAACCACAGCAAGGATTGCTTGAATAGAATTTAATTTGAGTATTTAACAAATCCTTCATATGTTCAATGGAAAAGTAATCTAGCCCGTGGTTGTGTGTTTCCTCTTAAGAGGAGCGAGGCACACGGTGGCCACAAAGTGAACTGGTTCCCAATTCACCATCAGCTAATTAATGGATCAATCTGGATTGGTCTCGGCTGAGTGGGGGCATTAGAGCAGGGTTGTAAGAAGGTGATGATGTCAGAGAGTAGATCCTCACCACAGGCGCCGTGAAAGGCGAGAGGTTAGACTTCCTCTGCTGGGGGACGTTGTAGCTCTGATACAGTACTATCCCATACTGCGAGGACACAAGAGGGGAGAGATGGCATCAACTCGTGATTCATGAGCTGACAAATCAATTCATGGTAACAACGTCTGAAGGTAAAGGAAGTACTTTGAGCAGTCTGAAGGCGGTCATCCAGCAGGTCCTGCTCTGTTCGTCCTCAGCACACAGCATCTTCAGCTCCTTACAGTCACTCCTCACTTTACTGGGCTGTCGATCAAACACAGCATAACACTTATTTAATGAGATGCACAGATCACAGAGATTGACTCTACTGTCAGTTACACCTCGCTATCTCGTTATAGTTTGCTACTGTTAGCTAGCATTAAAAAGTGCCAATAATTTAATATTTTCTTTATACCACGTGTTTGAAGTGATACAATGTCCACATTTGATGATATCAAAAGTATTGAAGCTATCAAAAAAAACAAATCTACAATCATATTTATCAACCCAAGGTGGCACAGATATTAACCTTAAGATTTATTCAAGTAATGTACAAATGTACAATTTTTAGGTTACTTTAGATACAGATTACATGCTGCATCAGAGCCAAAAAAAAGCATACTTTTAATTGAATTTCATCGGCAACTGGACAAATAAAATGCTGAATACTGATCCAATAATCAGTCAACCCATAGTATACAGCATATATACACATGTGATATATGTATTATTTACTCTTACTTGTACTTGATCCTTAACTACATTTAATATTACATACTATTACTCATGTACTATTCATATGGGTGACTTAGTAATACAAAGTAATGACAAAGTAATATTTTCACATCTTTACTTTTGTATGTAAGTATGACTTTTGGGTACTGAGTGTTAGTATGTGTTCTGTACCAGCTCTGTGTGCAGGCAAAAATCTTCCTTCCTTATTGCTAAGTGCTGTATCGCAGGCAACTGGACTTGTTTTAGTTTGTTGAAGACGTTTCACCTCTCATCCAAGAGGCTTCTTCAGTTCTAACTAACTGGATGGGAGCTGCAGGCTTTTAAACTCTGTGTGGGAGTGTCCTTACAGAATCGTTGAGGACACTGTGAGCTCTGAGTTTCAGAGTCGTTAGGGCCACTTATGGGTCTTTGACTAAACCGGCCTTCATGTGGGTTGCCAGGGCGAGGTGAGCCCAGGTGTGAATGGTTGTTAAGCTGTCTGGGGAGGGAACTCAGTACTGCATTGTAGATGGGTGATAAGTAATGTCGTGGGCTTGCTAACCATCTTCCTTCCTTGTTTGTTCTTTTTTCCTTGATATCAAAAGAGGTATCAAGTATCGTTTTTTGATGCTCACGTTGCACTGAAGTTTAAAATTCTGGTATCATGACAACGTTATTAGCCACCATAAGCTACTGGTCATACCAGACCAAATACAGTCTCTGAGTGTGTTAAACTGAACAAGGGTGCATTTAACTGCTTATGAATTATTCTTTTCATTTGAAAAAGGAAGAATGTGTTCTTTCTAAAATAGGTTACATTGGCCTTTAAAGGCTCAATGACGTGCTGACAGTAACCACGTTAATAAGATTGCATTAAATAAACCAGTCGGTCTTCTTCTCGAGGTGTACTGTTTGGTACAATACATGCACAGTGTTCAATCTGTGTCAGCAGTGATTTCTGTATTAACTCTTCCTCTGGCATGCAAAAAGTGTGTTTTAAAGCTTCACCATCCCTACTTTTTAAAGAGGTTTTGTCGTACAATAAGTGCATGAAATGGAATCTCTTAAATTACAAGCTTTTTTTCTCCCCCATCTACTTGAAACTATTGTCGATATTAAAATGTCTAGATGAGAGTGTCCTCATAACGATAAAGAGAAAATGTCTGGATTGGGCCTTGACCCCATTTTAAACATCTTCACATGAGCAGCATTTCAGACATTATTTTTAAGACTATAAGCTTGTCAGCTGCTCTGACAGTCAATTAATGACATTTAATATATCATACTTAAGTCCTACAAGCAAGGACTTTACCAGCATCACAGCAAAGACTTTCTCCTTTTCGCTCCATCGGTAACAAGGACGTTACACACACTGCTCCTCAGATGCAACCCCTCACCGATAAATTTATTCATGTCACCATAGCAACAATCCAGCCACCCCCCAGCTGCCAAGTAAAACCCCTTTACCAAATCCTGCACTGTCACCCCCGCTGACAGCATCTGACACGCCGGCCGTCTAGTGTGTGTGTGTGTGTGTGTGAGAGCGAGAGAGGTGAGGGGGTTAGGCGGGCCAGATTCCCTGTACCATCCCGGCTTATCCCACTGGGTTTATCCCAGATCAGCAGGTGACCCACCACAGATAACTCCTGGAGTGGGACACACAGTGCTGAGTGTGTGTTTGAACCCCCGCCGGGTGGTTTTAACCCTCGTGTCCTCTGACACACACACACAACATACGCAGAGGGGAAGCGGCTTTCACGGAAGATCACAAAACACCCAGTCATCCACCTCTGATAGGATGGCTTTCTTGATGGGGTTTGAGGGAGTCACTGGACACTAAAATACTGAAAAATGCTCAAGTAATTTTGAGAATTTCTCCAGCATGCATTACTTGCTCAGGTTGCACTGTTACCTTGATGCAGAACTGGTAATCTGTGGGTGCGTTGTGGAGTTTTCTGCCCGTGATGATGGTGAAGATGTTACTGTCCTCCAGATCTGACAGTAGTTGCAGGTGTCTGGGCTCCTGTTTAGTTGTGGGGAGGCAAAGGGAAAAGGATATCAGCAGGAGCATGCAGAAAAGAATGACATACTGCTTTTAACAATGTAACTTGTTTTAATCGTTTCTTACGCTTAAGCAAATGCAATATTACATTTGAGGGTTAGGGTTAATGAACAGACTCATATTCTACACAAAAAGTCTGTCATCTGGAAATTGAGATCAACACCACATTTGATTTCCTTCATGCCGGTTTCAGAATCAACGCGGCAGTAATTTATCACCTTGGATGTTCCTTTAGTAGAGTAGTAGAGCCCGGAGCGTCGCAGGAACATGTAGAGCTTCTTCCAGGACTTGCGTCCAGGCTCCTTCAAGTACAAATAGCCCTGAATCTCTGGACAGCTGCTGGAGTTCAGAAAGTTCTGCAAAAACACACAAACACCATCTTTAGGGAACAGTGCTGCAGGGGAACTGAATGTACATAACATAAATGTTTGTGTTTCGGCGTCCAGCATCCTGGGAGCTACATGCTCGTAGATGCTGTAAAACCCGTTTTAAAAAAGGAGTCCGGAGATTGCAGCAACAACACTGAGCGAGTGTAATTAGCAGATTTCAGGAAGCATGTGTGTGTGCATGCATATTTTTGGACGAACAGATGTCCTCACGACGATAAAAAAAAAAAAAAAAACCCTTAGTGAGAGCATATTTGCTCTGTTCCTCTATCTTTCAGGGTGGCTACTTTAGAGTTAGGACGCAGGATTGAATCAGTGTTTACATTAAGAACTGAGGAATGATTGAATGAATGCATGTGTCCCTACACTGAGTCATCGACCCACCTGTAAGAGCTGTGACTGAGGGATTGAGCCATCAGACTCCTGACACCAAGCCACCATCTGCTCCGGGAAAAAGTTCTGAATGGAAAAACACAGAGAAAGAGAGAGAGGCCGACAATGAGTGAGAGAGAGAGAGAGAGAGAGGCACTAGAAACCACTTAGTGCATATGCAAGCTCAGACTGGGGTAGTGTTTCTCTATGCAGAATACGTCTCTCTTTCTGTGTGTGTGTGTGTGTGTGTGCGCGCGAGTCTGATGAGCACAAGGACTCGGAGACAAAGTGGTGGGGGCGAGCGATGTAGAGAGAGAGAGTGTAAGAGAGAGGGCACTCCAGCCTGGGAGTAGATGCAGTATGATCTCACCCGCTGATGTAATCCCCTTTAGCCAGCAGCGCTACTCTTAGCGTGATTGACAGGCCGCGGCCAGCACTCTGGTGTTTTACTGTGCTCATTACCACAGCGCTGAGGTCACCTGCTGGCTCTGACACACACCTAAATCACCGCGGCAATAATGTCACCCTATACCGGGCCAGCACGTAACGGCAGGGCCCCATGCTGAGTCCACATCAGCAAAAGATGCCACGCAAACCGGCTGTCGCTGACTCGCTGGCTGTCACAGGCAGGTTTGTGTCCTCAAAATGATGAACAGCTTTGCTTTTGAGATTCCAGCTCACGCTGTTATCCAAAGAGACTTAGAGCGAGTGCAAAATTAGCTTCAGCTCCCACAACACCAGTACATAGGATGAAAGAAATGAACAAACATACTGATTGTTAACATACAAAGTTAACAATAGTCTTTATATATTGTTTTTGATGATCAGTCACTAACTTATGATCAAGTTTCAGCATTTCAACATACAACAATCCCATCAACCTAAGCTTGGGCTTTCCCTTACAGTCGACTAAACTGTCGATGAGGAGCGTCTTAGTCGCCCAAGTTTTCATTAGACGCTTAGTCATGGAAATTAAAAAAAAGACTCTCTAGCCAGTGTTGCCAAATTGGCGACTTTATTGCAAGATTTAGCAACTTTTCTGACCCTGTCAGCAACATTTTTTTCTAAAAACCAACTAGCGACAATTTTAGTGACATATTCAGACCATCGGGGGAAAAGGCGAGAAAAATGTTCCAACTACTATTGTTAATCATTCGCATGACTGCTGCTCAGAGTGAGCAGAGAGAGAGAGTAGGCCACGGCTCCTCTGCCGACAGCGCCGGGGTCTCTCCCTCTCCTCCTGCGCCAAGGCTGTCAGTAGGTGTGGCAGGAGGACACTGCAGGAGTGGGAGTTAAGTTGTCGTGACTTTCTAGGTAACCTTGACGCTCTCATTCTGACAGTTTTGCAGATTTTTTTTTTATTTCTGATATACAATGCCCCTGTAGTGAGTTAGCGATAATCTGGCTAAAGATTTGTGTATCTGGCCTGCCTGTGATATGGTTTTAAGCTAAATCTCCCTCACTGCCACGACACAACTACAAAGCTTTACAGCAATGAACACAGGATGTCAGCAATATGCAACATGCTGGCTAGTTTCACTGGACGCTCGGGAGCTGTGCCTCTGTCGTCAGGGCCGGACAAAAGTATCAGAGGGATGTCGCTAACTGCTGCTAACTCTAGCTTCTAGTTAGCTAAGTTAGCACAGGAACTCTGGGCCACCGTCTTCTTGCTGGTTGTACGACACACTCAGAATCATTACCACTTTTGCCGTTAGCATTGCTGTTAACAGGCGGAGCACTGCCTCAAAGGATATACATTTAAATGATTAACTTCATGTCATAAATGTGAGCAACGGCTTCACCTAACAATTACTAGTCGACTTGGAAAATCTTTTGCAAAAACACTAAACACAGATAACGAGCATGGTGAACACACCTGCCAACCATTAGCATGTTAGCATTGCCACTGATCGACAATCATGAGCACGTTAGCAGGACATTAGCATTTAGCTCAAAGAACCAAACAGAGCGTCAAACAGCTGCTAGCGTGGCTGTAGACTTTCTATCTTCATGTGACTAAAATTACAAATATTTAGAGGGAAAAGTAATTTTGGGAGTGCTACACAGACTTCGCCACTTCACCTAGAAAAAGTGTTCTTGTGGAAATGCCGAGCTGCTGTAATTTTTGGCTAAAAACAATCAAATATTTAGGTTTTGAATGTCAGCATGAAATTTCAGCTATCAGCAGCTCCAGTCCAAAAATATCAAGGCTGAACCCCAGCTGTGTGTGTTTGCGTGTGTGTGTGTGTGTATGGCAAACAGTGTGTGGGTGTGTGGGGCTTCGTGCTAAACCGAAGCAGGCGCAGAAATTTGTTTTTAGGGATGTGAGAGACTCACCAGGGGGTTCCTGAAGAATTCATATTTGGCATAGTTCTTCCTGAAGAGGAATTTACTGTCGCTGCTCATGGAGGCTTGAACCTGAACCACCAGCTCGTGGTCCTCCAGACATCTCTCTGTACGAGGATACAGACACACAGTGTTAGTCACAGGGTTATCTTTGTATGGTCCTCAGGGATGTACCGTAGCTGGAGGCAAAAACACATCAGATTTTTAAATCACTGTAGACTGCCTAAAGGCTTATTCACGCGTTAAAAATTGGAATTCATTTGGATTTTTGATTGAAACTGGGTTCAAAGAATCTATTCAGAAATCCAAATGTAAGCATTTCAACAATACAATTTACATGCTAATTATAGTTCCACTGTTCATTGTTCTTTTTTTAGGGCTGATCTGCTGCATAACAAGCAGCTCTTTGGCATGCATTTCCTCTCCCTCTTCATTTTTTCTTCTCTTTTTAATATTGCGAGCATATTCTGAGATGTCCTTGTCAACAGAGGACCTTGTTCAATGTAAACTGTTCAAACTGTGTCCTCTAACAACAGGAGACACAACAACTTTTTGATGTGTTAAGACATAAAGTCCAAACAAAAATCAGTTGAATGTTATCTATTCCTCATCTACTTTATAAATGTGGATATTTTTCAAAGGATATTGGTATAAATCTGAGAAATGTTGTCTGGTACACAGTTTACCACCTTCAGCTAAATTCATACAGTAAATAGTAGATGTCACATTTAGCAGTGTATACCTAATAAAATATTGCATAAACATTCAAATGAAGCATAAACTGATTTGTGTTTATTTGATCTTTAGCATTCATTTATTAAAATCATCACTGGAGGTAATAACTGGAGGCAATAGTTCACCCTCCTCCTTTATTTACCCCTGCATCAACCGGTTACACCATTGTATACAATGACACAGCAAGAACAAATCGCCTGTTACTAAGAGACGAGCATGGGAGTAAGAGGTTAACCGAGGAGGGGCTGTGAAAAGAAGAAGCACAGTGAGGCAGGGAGGGAGGAGGTGAAGGTGGAGAGGAGAAGCGGTATGAGATGGAGAGGAGGGGAGGGAGGAGAAGGAGGAGGAGGTGGTGGTGGGGGCATTGCAGGAAGATGATGTCATGTATTTAGGCTGATTGCTGAGAGCGGCGAAGCCATAAGCAAAGTACAAGCCACAGACAAACACACAACCACACATTAAGAGCTCACACAGGCCTAACCTGCTCACTGTTCGCCACACAGGACCGATGACTTTCTCTATGTGTGTGCGTGTGTGTGTGTGTGTGTGTGTGTGTGTGTGTGTTTGCGTGTGCATCTGTCTTCGCCTATCTCTCGAAGTTGAAGGCATATGATTTCAGAGTAAGGCCGATTAGAAAGTGATAGCGACAGGATGTTCCAGTTCTGCGTGAATGGACACACACACACACGTGAAATGAGAGCAACCAAGGTTTTAGTACTAACTCTGCCTTTCAGATTAACTCACAAAGTCTGGTTTTAGTTACACGCACACACGTACGCGCGCGCACACACACACATACAGACAAAAAGACGCACTATATATACACACAAATATTCTGGTGTAACTGTGGTCACTTTTCTTGCTAAAAATGGATTCTGGCTGCAGTTTCGGGTCGGACAGACTTTTTTGAGAGTGTGCGTGTGTGTTTTCGCGCGTGTATGTGTGTGTGTGTGTGCACGCGCTGGCTGCCAGCAGGGGAATTTCCTGTGGAGGGTTAAGGAAAGATTGATTGGCTAGCAAGGCTAGGGGCTCGTCCGACAGAGAACCACGATTGGTTCCCCTCCGCTCTGGTATGACGCTTTAGTCCAGGCCTCTCTCTCCGCCCTTCCCCCCCCTCGATCTCTCCCCCCTCTGTCTCTCTTTCCCTCTCCCTTCATCTCTCTCTCTCTCTCTTTCCCTCCCTCCCTCTCCTCACCTCACATTCCATCTCTCCAGTGCACTTTTTTCCAGAAACGCAGATCAAGCAGCAAAGCACAAAGCGATCCTTTGACTCTAAAAATACGACTCAGGAGTAGGAAAGCCTCATCGAGGACAAAGACGGACCCAGGGAGAAAAAAAAAATTTAAGAAATAAATAAAGCTTCAAAGGGAGACACAGCAAAAATGAAGAAACAAAGGCACGAGTCTTGTGTTTTTCTCCCCCCCCCGAGTGAATTATTGGGAGGGAACAGGCATGCGAGCAGAACATGGAAAATGCTTAATCCTACGACCACCACACCTCCCTCCCGGAGCTGTATAGAAGGCATACAAGCACTCGTGCCATGCCCAAGTGAACATACACACTGAGGGTACACACAAGGGAGTATAGCCAGCCATGCAGAGACACACAAAAGAGGTATAGACACAGACACACATATACAACTGACATATACTCCTAAAAACCCACTACAGAAACCATATAGTGATGTAGAGCAAGCCTACGTTTAACTCTTTTATGCACTTTCTCAAGGCTAATATGAATCTTCATGACATATTTTCTTGGTATGTATCACAGTGTGTGGTGTAAAAATAACGTTATCTACGGAAAGACATGACAGAGCAAGAGCTAGAGCGCAGGTTAGCCTTACAGGAAGTCACACTACTGTTTACCACTCTGATAAATTGCTCCATCGTTGCATATAACCAATGCAAAAAAGTAGAATCTTTCAACGAATTAATAGCAAAAAACATAGACACAAGTGTGTGCCAAATCTGGGCAAGGTTGTACACACACAAAACACAACCTTACCAAGGCCAAGGATGGGGTGGTGCTCCACCAGTGTCCAGGCGTTGTCGTCTAGACAGTGGCTCTTGTAGACCAGGAGCTGGCAGACGTCTCTGGCTGTCATGTCCCGCGGGGATCTCCACCACTTTACCGGCCCCATCTTCGCTCCAAACCTTCACTATCTGAAAACACAAGGGGGGTAATGATGAGGGTACGTTCATAAGAGCAGTGTGGGTCATGTTTTCGCAGGCTGGGGAAAGTCTAAGGCGAGACTCCTCCGGAGTCGCTTTCGGAAATCTGAATCGGCCGAGAAAAGGGAGAATTCAACAGATCAGTGGCTACATTTACCTCCATAACCAGGTGCTTTGTCAAGTCCACTCTTTAAAAGTCCTGTTCACATTATCACTCCAACATGGGAAGCGCTTTAAAAAAAAAAAAAAAAAAAGGATGACGTCCAGGAAAGGTCGGCTGGCCCCTTCTCTCTCAGCTCAACCCTTTTGTCCACAGCTCAACCAAACTTACTTACACGCACATCCACGAGTACGCATGTAAACCTGCTTGCGCACAGACCAAAATGACACGTTTCCTGTCACATGCGAGAAAATCCACGGTCGGAAAAGTGCCGCATAGTCGCACTTTTGACAGCGAAACAGCCCTGTGCATTTACACATGTTGCATTTTGTCCTTAAAAATGTCAGTGCCTGGAGCAGCACGCGGGTACAGTTCAAAGCCGGAGGACCTCCCGTTGTTGCGCCATTTTGAACCAGTTTAGCCAAGTGCCCAAAGCGACATTTAAACTGGGTGTAATTTCGCCTTCTCTGGGAGCGTTGCTGCACAGATAACCACAGACCAGCTGCTTCACACCACTGTATGAGCACATTCACACAACCACACGCGCACAACACGGAGAGGTCGCTCGTACATGCAGCGCAACGCACAAACACGCGCAAATATGAGCAAATGAACGTCGGAAAGTGGCCGCAAACCACAAAGACTCGGACTCGGATTATCTTCCGTGTATCGGGGAGAAATTGTATGTATGTGTGTGTTTGTGTGTATCCTCACACACCCCTCTCCACAGCTGGGATTCTGCTGCCCTGTACTTCACACGAAACCACCAGGGAGCAACTGTTTGCTGGAAATTACATGAAACACAAAGCTGGTGATGGGCGAGAGCTGGAGGGTGGGGGGGGGGGTACGGAAAATTAAGTCGAACAATGGCACTGCGAGGTGGCAACACACCAAACGCCGAAAAACGGCAGCGACGCTGGCCTATAAATGACACAAAACACCAGAAGCACCAGCACGGCGACTACGAAATCCAACGAGAAACAACGTCACAGCGCTCAGTGCCCTGCAGAGCCTGAAGACTCCCTCCCCTCTTCCCACACGCCCCCGTGAAAGAAAAAAGTAATTTCATGACGCATGAGTTTTGTTTGAGAAAAGTTTTTGCAAACATCGAGGGCTAGAAATGCAAAGATCCTCATCCCTGCAAACGCGCACACACGCCTACAAACACACACACGCAGCTCGCGAAGCACATCCATAAAAGAAAGGAACACACACGCACGCACACACACACACACACACACAAGTCGCTTACCTCCACAGCCTGAAAGAGGCAACAGTCTGGAGAGCAGGATGGCATTTTCACACTGAGACGCTCTCCAGTGACACAGAGAGACAGGGAGAGAGAGAGAGGGAGGGAGAGAGAGAGAGAGAGAGAGAGGGAGGAGGAGGGAAGGAAGTCAGGAAGAGAGAGAGAGAGGGAGGGACAGATTGGCAAGGAGAATGCAAGAGAGGTACGAGGGAAGAAGGGGGGGGGAGGAGGGAGGAAGTGACAGAGGAAGGACGAGAGTGAAAGAGAGACGGAGGGAGAGAGAGCGAGAGAGACAGCCTGCCCCTTCTTCTCGTGCTGGGCAGCATAAAGGCTGAGCTGCAAGGAGTGGTATGAGCCACCGCTCCTCTCCTCTCCTCTCCTCTCCTCTCCTCTCCTCTCCTCTCTTCTCTTCTCCTCTCCTCTCCTCTCCTCTCCTCCTCTCCTCTCCTCTCCTCTCCTCTCCTCTCTTCTCTTCTCCTCTCCTCTCCTCTCCTCTCCTCCCTCCACCCCCTCCTCCTCCTCACAGTGGATTAACCCAGTGTGGGATTTTTAAACGGTGAGCTGCTACCTGTCACGTACTCTACGCTCTTATCTTCAGGGCTGCGTTCAAATCCCCTCACCCCTCACCCCCCCAAAAAAAGATCACCGACAGCTCCTTCTACTGATGGCACCGCACCAAAAGTAACAGTCGTTCTCCCGAAAACACGCCCACAACTCGCCGCAACACACACACACACACACACGCACACAAACATCCCTTATTCTTATGCATCCACTGACATTTTCTTTGAGCTGCCTGACGGTTTTAATTTCTACCCCCCTCCCTCTTCCCCTTCTCCTCTTCCTCTTCCTCCTCCTCCTCCTCCTCAGCTGCATGTGAAATACTATTCGAGAGTGTTAGGACCAGGGCAACATGTGTAACGCACACTGGTGGCTTCGAGGTTTGCAAAGGAAGTTGAAAGAAAACAGTGGGGTGATTCGATCTGAAGCTGTATGGATCACGTGTCGGGAGTTGGGGCTTTGCTGAAGGGGTCAAGGGAGGGGTAGGGAGGGAGGGGAGGGGAGGGGAGAGGAGGGGAGGAGAGGGAGCAACAGGGGGGGGAAGGTGGTTGCTCAGCAAATCTGCCCAGCCTCGGGAGAGGTAGACAGAGAGAGGGAGAGGGAGAAGGAGATAAAGAAAAAGAGGGGAGGGTAAGGGTGAGATGAATAGAGAAAGAAAAAAGTGGGAGAGCTATGGAGGAATGTCAGTAATGCAATACTGAGTCATAATCAGGCTCATGTGTAGAGCGCAGGCCAACCCAGCTGGCCCCTTAATACAGTGTGCATGAGAACTATGAGCTGTACACACACACACACACACACACTCAGAAGAAGAAGACAAAATGTTAACTATGACAACCAGCTCCAGCAGTTTTTTGACTTTACTGCTGGACTTTTTCCTCCAGTCGCACGCAGCAGTTTTGCAGCCGTCTCGGGAGCAGTGTGCCGTTTGTGTGTGTGTGTGTGCGAGGATAGTGCACGTTCATGTATGTGATGAGCATATGTGAAAGACAGGATGGGCGCAGGGACAGATGACAAGCTCACTTTGCGCGCCAACTTTTCCTCCTTTAATGTCAAACTCCGTCAAATCGTCGCCCCCAATGTCTTTTTATCTTTTTACCAAGTTTTATCTTTACATGATGAAATTCAACTCACCTTGGCTTGTTCCTCCCCCCCTCTGTCTTCCCCTCCCCCACTTCCTCCTTATTCTCTCCACCAGAGGAGGGTGAGGGGTGGAAATGTACAGGGTTATTGGTCTCCTATGCTGCTTATAGCGACACACATACACACACGCACACATTGAGAGGGCTCGGAGCCGCAGCATATTGGATTGAAGGGTCATGGGCAGACACCTGCATGCCTATAAACAAAGAAAGGCGCACACGCATGCACATACACACACACACACGCACACAAGCACAGTATGTACAGGGCAGGGTCAGAGGTCAAACACAATAATCTGTGCCAGGGTCAGACCCACTTGACCAAGAGGTTTATGGGCCCCTAAACCTATCAGGCTATAACGCAAACACACACACACACACACGCACGCACGCACACACGCACGCACACACACACACGCACACAAGTGATCTGGTTGTTCTAAGCCAGAGCAGATCTATTCCACAGTAATACGACCCGCTGATTGTAAAAGCAATCTTGATTCATTCAGAGTGGAGGAGGCAGCGGGAGCAGAGCGAGCGATGGCCACTATCTTTTTTCTTTTTTTTTACAGGATACGTCTTAACAATACAACTGAATTTAACATGTAATGTAGAGAAAAGGATAACGTGGATCTAATTGTTCTGTTTATTAAAGGTAAATGCTAGTTGTGCTGGCTACTAGCTGCTTACTGATAGGAAACACGTTTTGAAGATGTGAAAGTTTCCTTTGAGTGCAATATTGCATTCAAAAATCTTACAATGTCAAGTTTTTTGTTGTACCAAAGCAAAATGAACGGAAATGAATGACTTCCTAGGTGTAAAATTTAAGAATATAAAAATATAATGACTTGTAGTTAGCTACAAATATGCTGAATGTAGTGCCTAAAATGGGAAAAGAGGTATGTGTTTCTGGCTGATTATTAGCTCATGTGCTTCATGCTAACTTTAGCATGCATGTTGATTCATCTTTTTAGGTGGCCAAGGGGGTTATTCTTCCCTGTGACAAAAACAACAACAAGAAAGTGACACATCTCACTGCGAAATGCCACTCAAAACCACGTTGACACGACCAGGACTTAAAATACGGTGAGTGGTGATTATGTGCTGCCCAGTGATTCTTAGTTTATCGATCTTGCATCACTGATCACCTTTAAAGGAGACATATAATGTTCATTATCAGGTTCCTAATTTTATTTTGGGTTACTACTAGAGTAGGTTTTTACATGCTTTTTTTAAAGCCCCCCCCTCCCGAATACTCATTCTGGTCTGATTGGTAAGCTCACATGCTCACGCCTGAGACAGCACTGCACACAGAGCAGCTGTGCTACATCAAGTCTAATGTGCCAGACTAGCTGCTAGGCATAAATTATGCAAATGTCTGACATGGTGACGTAATGTGACACCACAAAGTCAGAGAATTAAAAGGCAGGACTACTGATGAGGCATTTTCGGAGCAGTGTTTGATCTTTTTTTTACTTTCAAGATATTTTACATGCACAAGAACATGTACAGTATAAGACATTAGTCAGTTTTACATCTTTAAGATAATGTATATAAAATTTGATACCGCAGAGCAATCAGGTTTATGTACATGACATGTTTCTACAGTAGCCATGAACAACCAAACCAAACACTGGCTTTAGGGAGGGGGGCTTCAGAGTTGTTAGCAACCACTGTAATGGAGGGTGAGATGAGGGGTATTCAGTAGGTTGCAATCTGCAACCTGCCACTAAATACTACAAACTGGAAGTTTACACAGTGTGTACATGGCCACTTTTGGGGACAGAGTCAAAGTGACAGATGTTATGTTTTGCTCTCAACCAACTCTTGAGTAATATATCTGGCTCATTAGCTACTAAAGGTTGGTCACCAGCTAAGCGCTAACTTTATCTGCCTGCCGTTTGGTGCTGAGCAGTTGAGGTACAACTGGCTTATCAGAACTTGAGTGGTGAAACTGAACCAAAGTGGGCCATAAGGGGGGACTCTCTTGATACTTTTGTTTAGTAATTTTTTTCCATTATCAATCTAAAATTACCGATGAAAAGGTGATATGAAGTGCCAGTTCTTCAACTGTCAGTGGGGTGACCTTTTAACTTGATGCGTGTAAATGGCTAAAGATATCAAATTAGCATCTGATTCTTACATTATGCTACAACTGTAGAAATTATAATACCAACTGCAAACCTTCAAATGATAGCAGGCTGTCTGGTGGAGGCTTCCTTCATAGACTAACACACCCTTCACTAATGTCAGCATTTGAACACTGGTTAGTGGTGACTTCCCAACCCCGGTCTAGTACAGCATTAGTTGTCTTTCATGTCTGTGAGTGGTCGGGTTTCAAGCCAGACAGAGCTGATTAGCTCTGCAGACAGGCCAAACTTAATTTCACCTCGCTGGAGCGCCACGACAAAGCTTCACTGAGTGGCTTCACCTCCCCACCTCCCCACCTCCTCACGACCCAATACTGACACGACACCGTCTCCACACACACACAGACAGATAGAAAGCCTCTAAGAAGACCTCCACCTGTCAGTTCTAGGAATCCTTTCACGTGTTAGTGTCATCCAGAGGTTTGCTAAATAAAGTAATGTGGGCATTGTTGAAATCGATCCAGTAAAACAGAAGATAAATCCGATTTTGATCTGGTAGATATTGAAATTAAAAGAAACAAAGAACTTGGGTAGATTTGGCAGAAACGTTTACACAGGGATTTATTTTTCCATGCAAAGATCCCATCCAGTCATCCATCATCTTTCATCTAATTTGTCTGAGCAGAAAGGACAAAGTTCTCCAACCCCGATTCCACAGCAAAATGAATGCCTGCTGCATAGTTTGGCCATGTACAGGATATCATTCATCTTATCTGATACAATCCCAAGAAACAAAGAATGCGTCTTAACTCCCTTTTCAGGAATTAAAATTTCATCTCATGTCTGTTCCAAAAGCTTTGTTATAAAAATGGTTTTATCAGTGTTGCAATCAGAACCCGACAATTACCATTTCTGGCTCCTAAACTGAGAGAATATTACATCAAAGTTCTGACTTCCCTTAACAATCAGCTTTAATCATTGTCTGGTTGCATTCTTACAGTTTGCACAGGAGAGCTGCATTTTGTATCAAGTTTTTTGTTAGTTTGGCAGTAAAAGCACATGTAATCCGCAGATAACGCTTCAAAAATATGTGCGTGTGTGTGAGTGAGAGAGAGAAACAGAACACACACACACACACACACAAACTGAATTAAACAAAAAGCATCTATATCCACATTGAAAACCACAGTGACCTAGTATCTATCTTACAACAGAACTTATATACCCATGCCACTAAAAGCTTACTCTGTTGAACAGACTTTCACTGCCATCTTCACACACACACACACACGCACATGCACCTGATCTGCAGTGGTTCAGCAGACCATTGCGTGCAGAAGTACATCAGCTGACCACAGACAAAGGGGGAGGTAGGAGTCCTAAACAGACTGTGTGTGACTCAGAGCTTTAGTCTTCAATTAGCTTTTAATGACACTGCTACAGTATGAACAGCTGAAGATCATACAAAATAAATAGTATAGTAGTAGTACAGCTATCAAAACTTTGTTTAAGCAATTAGTGACACCATTCGAAACAGCATACATAGTTAAAATCAAAGGAACTCAAATCCAAAAACAAGAGCCTACAGAGAGAAGTGATATCTATTCTGTGACAATGTCTTATGACACAATGTGATTTGAGCTTAAGGCGAAAAACAGTATGTTAACATGCTCACGTGGGGGCTCAGTAAACTAGCCTCCCAGTGAACACGGCTGGACACCAGACTGTGACTGAACACAGCCTCTGAGACCTGAGGACTGAAGACAGTACCATGGTGATTTACAACGGCTCTGACCCGGACTATAACTCCAGGGACAAGAAGACACAGCAGGTGGGGACAGGAGGGGCATGAAGTGAACAAAGTGGTTTTATGAGACAGGACAGGCCAGGGCTAGCTAGTTAGCATGCAAACTTCAGTAGATATCTCTGCAACACAGTACCTAGATATCTTCGGCATAACCTTAACACTGTTGTTTCTTTACACTCTATTTATGATATTCGTTCATTTTTCAAATGTTTTAAACAAAAATTCTGGCCATATCTTCCAAATCTGACGATGACATTAGATGAAAAGTCAGATCACAAAAGTAAGTACAATTCATCCTCTGGTCACCATTATTGCCTGTGCCAATGTTATGGTACTCCATCCGATAGTTGTTGAGACATTTCTCTAACAAACACAAATGTAAACCTCATGTTGGCAGAAGAGGTTAAGTCCAGAGTCCTCAGGATTCATCCTCTGGGGAACATAAATGTTTCCAATAGTTGCTGAGTTATGTCAGTCTGGATCAAAGTGATGAACCGACCAAACTGACCCATCCCTACTGAGCTACTGGCATGCCTCAAAAAAGAGAAACACCCCATTGTCTGAACTGTAGACAGCAAGTATGATACATTATGAAACATTTGTGTAGAATTTCTCAAACACTGAATATTTCAGCAATAATAACAAACCATGAGAAATAGACTTTTTCACATCACATTTTTTTTGCATTAAACCCCTCTTTTCTCTTGCCTTTTTCCACAGGCAGGTCAGAGGTCAGGGTCATTTAGAGAACAGTGAACCCAGAGCTGGAAGGAGTTCAGTGTCTTGCTCAAAGCTCCTTCAGCAGGGTGGATGCCTGCCAACACAGGGGGCTTGAACCCAAGACCTTTGCTTGAGAGATGCTCTCTCTAACCGCTCGGGCTCCCTGCTATGCCTGATGTTAGTAATGCTGTGTCTCTGGCCACACATAAAAGCAGGAGTTGCGTTACAGCTGCAGTCATGATGCCAAAGCAAACCCATTCAGCCAATGATGACAGAGAGATCTGACCAAATCATTGTGAAAGCTGGGGTAACAACACTGAACTGTATGGTGTAAGACTGCCACAAATTGCGTGGGAAACTGCTCAGACTACTGAATTAGCTTTAACATCAGCAGCTATCGGTACCCATGTAAAGAGTTAAACAGGGCTTACCATGACATGGGCATTCCCCTACACGTGTTCCCAAAATCTGATGGAGATGCAGCGTCATGTTATCTGCTCATTGTAGCCTGTTCATGATACCCTGAGGACAAATCCACTTATCTTATTAAAGGCAACGCAGACCATAAACCTGTCATGTCACGCACATACACAGTTTTACTAGCTCAAAATATAAGCTGTGTATCCCTTTGAAAAAGGCTGAAGCTTAGTAAAGAATGTTCAGATTCCAACTCTACAGCTGCAGGGAGAGAGATCCTCTGATAAAACCATGCCAATGCAAATACAATGCAACTATGTCTGTAGACCAACGCACGGCACGTCTGAGAGTCTCGTCTGCATTGTTGTGTAAGCCATCCTCAATGCTCTTCGGACAGGATAACTGAACTGGCCTGCACACTTCCATCCATACATACAACATCTTCACCACCTTCACTAGCTGATAGCCTCCCTGTTAGCGCACATATTATACAACATTGCATGTCAACACAAGCACTGACGTCTGGAGCGAAAGGCCAGTCTGCCGCTGCTCTTGCTGAACTTAAGTGACACGATCAGTCAAGGTTTCATTCAATCAGCTGAAGGCTCACCATGGCTCATTTTAAGTATCAGAGCGGATTAAAGTAAATGACGGCTCTACACGCATCCATTGACAGAGGCAAGTTAATACAGGGGCTGGTTAGGAGAGATGTCACACAGTCATATAACTGTTCAATCAGACTAAAAGTCTACAGTGCTGGCAGCTCTGTGGTGCTTTCAGAAATGAGTACAGGAACATGGAAATAAGTTAGCATTTTTGCACTTCTGGTTCCCCTTGTCGTGAACTCAATGGGTTTTCGATTAGATGCCTGAAATAAGGTCTTAAGAGATGTTTACATGTTTTCTACAACACAAATTACATTAGTAATATAATAGTAATATCAAACTTTTGAATTTTAAAGCATTTAGGTGTCTTGCAAAAAGTCAGCTGCTAACTCACTTGTCTGTGTTTAGAGGCAGATTTTAGTTGAGAACTATTCTAACTCTCCAACTTGTAGATTAATTGTCTAGTAAGATGCGATGGTGACACTGTCACAGTCATGCGACAGATATGTACTGAGTTAGCTTTTGGCAATTGCTTTTACACTCCAAAAATCAAAAAAGTGGTGTTCATCTTGCTGAACAAAACATGCAAGTATCATACACTTGTGTTAGACATATTTTCTGCAATTATCCGAAATCCAATAGGCTTTTTCTTGAGGAAACCAGGATGATGCTAACTTCCAGGTTAGCCAAAAAAAAAAAACAAATCAGCCGTGCAGCAGTCTACGCTAACATCAGCATGTTCACAGTGACAATGCTAACATGCCGATGTTAAGAAGGTCATTTTTACCATGTTCACCATCTAAGCTTAATGTGTTTTCATGAAAATAACCAACATGCAGCTAAATCTGATAGGAATGTCATTGGTTTATTTGATCAGACATCAAAGTATTGCACAAATAGAACATTTTTGAATGTATTAAAACCTATCCTTATATTCTGCACCAAAATACATGGCAATCATTCCAGTAGTTTTTGAGGCATTTTACTCAGAACCACAAATGTGCCCCTTGTGGTGGCACAGGAGTAAGACATGGTTCATCACGGCCCAGGACAGGCTCTGCAGTAGGTGATTAAAACCACCCACAGCATCATTGGCACCAGTCTACAGAGCGTCGGTGATATCAGTGAAGTTTGATGTCTGCACAGAGCACAGATACTAAAAGACATCCGCCACCGTCTGTTCAACCCTGCTGCCATCTGACAAAAGATACAGAAGTCTCTGCGGCCAAACCACCAGACTACAGAGCAGCTTCTCTGCTCAGACAGTTAGACTCCTGAACTTCCATGTCTTTGTACAAACCTGTGATGTAGAATAACAAATAAATGAAACTAAGATCTTTGATACATCACGAACGAAGATTTCAAGGCATTCCATCCAATAGTTATTGGTATATTTCAGTCTGGACCAACGTTACCGTCCCTTGAACCATGCCACTGCCCCGAAAGTTGTGTAACATTTAAGATGTCACATTCTTAAGAATGAATGCTTCACTGTCATATGAATTAATGACGCTGCACTAATCAAATTACAGTAGAGATGTTTCTCTACACTGGTGGTTTGGTTTCCCATGATCCCCATCACCTCCAGTCACACATTTATCAGTCTCCTAGCCACCTCCTCTGCTTCCTCAGCCAAAAAGTTTTTTGCTGACGATGATAAACATGATGGAATGTTGGAAGTGATTCTTCCATGCGTTTTAACTCTCCTTCCAGCTCAGGCTTTATCGCCGTTCGTGCTGGAAGAATACTACCATCTTCCTGTTTTTGTGCCGTTTCGCAGCCGCAAAGAATTTCCTGCCGACCCTAACCTGGTGACATGCCATGAAAAATGCAGTAAAGAAGAAGCAAAATGCTGCCAGACCGCTGACCCATCATCTGTTTTTTAAAAAATGAGAGCAGGAATGAGTCATCAGTGTCAGATACAAGGCATATGCAAAGCAGATTAAAAACACTGCAGTCAAAACTGTCTAAATCTACTTATTACAACAAGATACAAATGCGTTCCCTCGCTATAACAAGAGTGATCATTTGCCTTTTCGGACACACATGACAATAGTTAAATGAGCGGGGCCAAACAAAGATGTTCTGGGAAAAGGGACACGATGCAACATTCAGTCAGCTCTCACACACACAAAAGCTCCTTTGTACAAACTGCAAACTTGCTCTCTGACTCCAGACCTTGTGAGATGATGACAACCAAATGCAAAAATAATGCTTTGCCTTATCACATGCGCTTGTGTGAACTGAATAATGCCAACCGTGTGTGTGTGTGTGTGTGTGTATGGGAGCTCAAGAAAGGGTGAGCATCAAAAATAACTTGTATTGTTCAGGGTGGGCATCCTGAAAACATCTTTGAGAGGGGTGGAACATTCCTGGGACAGGAGGCTCTACCGGGGGAAGGAAAGGCAAGGCTATGACACACACACACATACGCCAAGAGCCAGGGTTGAAGCGTGTGAACCGGAAATGGGCGCCTGTCTTGCCGGAGCTGGCAGACGGATTCAGGAGGTTCAGAGAGATCCGACCTGCAGACGTTCCCAGCCGTATTCCCGGCTCGACTACGGAAGTCTGCACTCTGTCTGCAGCATCCTGGAGACATCGCTCACCTCTCTCCACAGCAAAACATGTCCGTCACTGTGTGTGTGTGTGTGTCTGCACATGTGACTGATAATGATGCATCTACAATAACAGACACACACACACAAGCACACACATACAGTCAGATAACCCAGGGTGAGCTGTTGTGTAATGGAAGGAAAGGCTGTGTGCAGCCAAAGTCAACACATGCTGCTCTGGACTGAACATAACAGGCCAGTCAGCTGGTTTCAAAACACACACACGCACACACACACACACACACACACACACACACACACACAAGTAAAGGACAACAAGAAGTCCACATAGAACATATAATGACATGTCCATGTAATTATTTATCTTAATTAACAGTTCAAATACACCAGAAACTTGCTGATGTTTATTTCCCCCAAAACAAGCACTGAAAGGTAGCCCATCAGTCAAAAACCTTTCAGCAGCACCTGCCGCCTCCAGGCAGTGTTCTTTTTAACTTTTTCATAGAGTTCGTATGAGTGCAGGTGAGGTGGTGTAGGTGTACTCACGTGGTTTTCAGAGGTCTGTATGGGGCTGAGCACAGGGGAGCCTTGTGGGCTGCAGAGCTCAGGGAAAGGGTTTGGGATGGCTGGCAGGGAGGCTGGACGCAGCTGCTGCTCTTCCTGCAGGCACCTGCAGAGGGAGACACACACACTCATGTCTGAGCAATGAAAGACTAACATCTCTGTACACATACAGTGTGATGCTGGGTATCATTTGGGTTTTTAGACGAAAGAGTACATTTTCCGTTAAAGTTTAAGTTAAAAGTTTCACAGTGAATAGTAAAGTCTTGACAATTTATGTTATATTGTTTAAATTCTGACCTAATTTTGCTGCTGCTACAATCTAAAAAAGATAAAGAGAAGTCTTCAAAGCTGAATTGTATTTGTTGCTGAGTGATTTTAAATGATGAAACTTGACAACAACATGATGATTTAGAAAACTGATGATCTGTAACATCACAAATAATCAGAATATTTACAATCAAGCATCTTAGTCTCTTAATTTAAATTTTCCAGCAGTATTTAGCAATATGTGCACGCACCCCCATCTTACAGTTTACTAGTAGAGCTGACAGCTGAAAGTAGCTTGGGTGCAAAAAATGTATATTCAAAGCTTCTGATGCAAACAATCCAACCACGCCACCCATCAACACGTTGACTTTCTGAACCTGAGTGCTCAGTAGTCATTATTACATTATTACATATGTACTTTGACCTCAGCTGTCATTTTGATCTCAACTACATACGTGTAACTTTCGTGACAGCATCCTGCACAGTTGTGATGCTGATGTACTGACAAAATCTGTCCACAGACAGACAGACATATCAATACCAGCCACAAGATTTAAAAATCTCTTCTTTGTAAACTCCTACTACAAAAGGTGTCTTAAGGGCCACAATTGGCCATGATGAAAAAATTACCAACTGTTCTTCCTCAGGCAATGCTGTCTTTTTTTGTAAACCAAATTGAATGTTTGTAAGCACAGTGCTTCCGGCTGTCTTTATCTGAACAGAAAAAATCAACGCGCTGCACAAGTTATGTGTATCTCTACCTGACGGCCCGGATGTGCATGGGCTGAGAGTGCCGCAGCCTCTCCCTGGAGGGGGAGGAAGAGGGCAGGGGCGGGGTGTGACGGCGGTGGGCCTGGCCGTGTCCCGGGTAGGCAGGATGCATGTGGTGTTGGTGGTGGTGGTGGTGGTGGTGGTGGTGTGGAGCGTGCCCATGGCCGTTGTTCAGGAGCAGAGCCGTGTCCGCCTGCGTCGAGTACACACTCTCCATGGAAGAGTTCATGTCGTTCACCAGCTGCTCCAGGTCCACATCATCGTCTGTGGAGGGAGAGGTGAAGAAGGGTGGAGGGAGACAATGAGTGACAGTCACAGTAAAAGTTGCAGGAGAGCAAAAATCCACTAGGTGTCGCCTCAGTGTGTTTGACAGATTGTTTAAGAAAAACTGCTAATCATTGTTAAAAATCATCCTTCACAGACTGTGGTGCTAACTCTCCGAAAATGATATGAAACATTAGTAAATGATGAATGAAACGGCTAAAGCAGAAGCAGAAAGACATTCATTCATGCATTCTCTCAGCAGTCTTCACAGCTGATTTTAAAGGCTTAGTAAAGGTAAAACAAGACAAACTATGAGGTCTGACAATGGACATTCACATGAAGTGATGTGATGTGCATGAGTACTATGGAAGCCAATGTGTCACCTGTTTGTGTAAAAAGTTTGCTTCATAAAGGATGACCAGACATCCTGCTTTGAACACATGGCTCTGCATTGTGACCTTTTGTCCCGCTCCCAGCCTGCACACTGTGACTCGCAACTTTAATTAGTTGTACTTTAACATGGTCAACACTGAAAAATATTGCCAGAAGTACATCGTGGCCCTGAACAATCGAGCATGAGAGCAGACAGCCTTGTTTTGAGGTTTTCACTCCTCCTCGTGCTGGATTTCACTTTGGCTTGGATCCCTTCCAAAGGCTGTGTAGTACACTAACTCACTGGCTCGCCATTGGTCAGGTTATGCGAAACCTGTCATTCACAGGGCCGAGTTGTCTATCAAGCACTGAATGTTCGAACCAACAGTCGCCCACAGACTGCACAACCAACCAAAACCAAACCCGCCTGAAAGGGTCTCAGGACAGTCAATAACACGGTTGCCAGTCAGTACTTGGCTTTTAACCTGTCTGTTATTAATTAACTGATGTCAGCCCAGGACTTGGAAGGCCCAGTGTTTTCTTCAGCGTCGCTCCAGCAGACTTTTAATAGCACTTAATGCTGCTCAATCAATAACCCTTCAGGGAAAAAATGCATTATATGATGTGAACTCACAGACTTGTGATCACGTCTAGTTGTGCTCAATCGTGATCAGTCTTGAAGGTGTCCACAATCTACAGAATTTATCAAGTAAAACTAAGAGTCACTGCATTTTCATGACCTCAGAATGGGCTTTTATCTACAGAGGGAGTGGGTCCTCTTCTACAGAGGCCATGCCATTTTTTTTAAAGTCACCCAGGACAGACAAACCAAACGCTGGCTCTATAGAGGGCCTTTCATGTTTTTGAGACGTGCTGTATTTCATTTTTTTGCAATCTGCAACCTCACTGCTCTTCATTCATTCACTTTGAATATCGTTTGCAGGATAGCTGATCGCAGCTGACTTTGGAACACCCTGGACAAGTCGCCAGTTCATCACAGCACGAACGTGTAGAGACACACAACCATTCACGGTCACATTCGCACCTATGGCCAGTTTAGAGTGACTGATTATTCCTTGGACTGTGGGAGGAACCCAGAGAGTACCCGTAGAGAACCCAAACAGTTTTTTTCTGTAAGCTAGTTTCAGGTGAAGGGCAGAATAAGTGCAAGACTCAGTAGTGCAGTATGTGTCCATGTGTTTCTGTACGTGTGTGTACATATGTGTGTCCAAAGCCCTTTGGTCCAACGTCCCACCCCAACACCACACACAGAATTCCTGACATTCCTGTAGGAAGAAATTACAGCACTCTGGGAACGTTCACCAGCCTGTTCATGGCATATGGTGGCCAAATGATCAGGACAAAGTAGGGCACCAAAACACGCACAGAAGAGCCTGGGACACCATGTACGCTATGCAGTGCTGATGAGCATGTGTATGTAATTATACAGGAGAATTTGAAGAAAAAGCACATTGTACTGCACGCGCACACACACACGCACAGTGAGCGTACACACTGATCCCGCGGAGAGAAAAAGAAGCCGCTGTACCAGAGGCAGCGGGAGTCGCCCCGTGTGATCTCAGATCACAAAGCAGTATGCATGACACACGTGCGCACACATGAGCACACATAAAGGACAGTCTGGGACACAAGGTCATGTGCTGCTGGAGTTCATAAGTAGGACACAGGTCGGGGTGACACGGGGAACACGCACACAGTTGGAAAAGAGCAAGAGAGCACATGAGGACAGCCAGAGTTGTTTTTTATGTAAAGCTGCAATAGACGGAAGACCCTTCTCACAGCAGACGTTTTGACTTGTCTTACTGTAGTAGGAAAAGCACAGGTGCTACTGATAAGTGTCTCAGCAAGTATTAACAATGTGACAATGGGCCAGCACGAACAATAACAGGAAATTAAATTCAGACATCACTTACTCGTATTATTTTCACCTGTGCTTTTCTTACTGTAACATGTCAGAATGTCTCCTTTGCGTATTGGGTCTATTTCACCCTGATGGCCACAGGGGGAAGCGGTAAATTTAATTTTAACTCATAACCTCAGTATGCAGACATCTTGTGATGTGACATTTCTGGAAAAACAAAAATCTATTTTCTCGGGAGTTTTGGATCTAAATCTGATTCTTTTCAGTTGTTCCAGAAATCATAAAAAGATGAATGTGGAAAAATAAGAACCAGATTCCAGGAAGGTGCCGAGAGTCAACAAGGGTTTTTATATGCTCCGTGCTGGAGGCAAGGCTGTATGGATGGCAATGTCTGCTGGTCCACCACTATGGGCCAGATTGAAATAACTCAACAACGACTGGAAGGAGTTCTGTGAAATGTTTGTGGACTCTCTCTCTGATTTTTCATCTTGTGCCATCATGAGGTTGACATTTGTTGTTTTGAGTTAAGTGCTTTAACAAATATTGGATGGATCGCCGTGAAATTTGTTACAGACGTCCATGTTCCCCTCTGTGTGGATTTTATTTACTCTGACTTTGTATCTAGCACCATCATCAGGTCAAGATTTCAATTTGTTTTCTAAAGAATACTGAAAGACCTTTTTATTTTATTAGAAAACAGCCGATTTGTTTGAGATGTTAACACTGCAGCTGTAGCTCGAGATGTCTCTGTGGGAAAAATTCACTTAGCGGAGGTAGTGAAGAATCATTGGTTAAGTTGTCATTAGCGAGATTAGCTTTCTTTGACCAGGCCACAGATTTCCAGTTTGTCATTTTCTATGCACAGATAACATTTCCTTCAAGGGTTACACTTGAAACCAAAATGTAATCAAATGTATGCTCTTAATTTTGGGAGTGGGAAGGGTTTTCTCTCTGCAGCTCTTCTCTGTTGCCACTTTGTGATCAAGGCTGATAAGCCGGCTGCAGTTTTACATAAAAATGTAGACTAGTGCGGCTTTAAGAGGATAATGATGGTATCATTGGCATTCCTCTCCTTCCTCCCGCTGCTGGCCTGGCCCTCACTGCACTGTTGGCTTCAGCTTCTGGAAAGCCAGAGGACATATAGCATGAAATGTCTTCTCCTCCCTCTCTTCCATGGACTACGACTGAATGTAGATTAACTGCTGCAGCACTCTAGCTATGGCAGCCGGCAAAACCCACCATAAAACTGTGGCAAATTCATTCCTGTAAGATCCCAGAATACACACTGAGAGAGTGCACTCGGTCCCTGGCCACAACAACCTGCAATCATCGATCTCTGACAGCAGCGAAGAGGTCAGAGACAAGAGCTGGACGTACCTTTGCAAGGGCAAAGTGCAATTAAGCGCCATTATAAAGCCATAAAAATACTCTAGTTATATGTGACATAATAATACAGTGTGGTACATTTTGTTTCTATTCTGCACCGAGAACGCCTTGTGTTTTGTTGTCAGTGTGTTCACATTTTGCATTGGACGAAGCACATGGTTTTTATTTCTGGACGATAAAGTGAAAGTGAAACAAGTGAGTTCTCAGATTTCAATCACACAGATGATGTGGAAATGTGGATTGATAAATAGTGTCATTACTGTGTTTCAAGTTACTAAACTTTTAGTCATAACCAGCATCGAATTAACTTATTAAAGTGAGGCAGGGCGACTCTGGAGGAGAACAAATTCATTATAAATATTATGAGCAAATCAGAACTTCTCACGCATTGGACAGTACACAGGCTGGCTTACATGCAGTCAGCCCCGTTGGTATGTATCAAGACACATGTCATCAGATCATCAAATACACATGGCTAGCATAAATGAAGGGCAAGAAACCTGAGCTGGGCATGATCTAAATATACAGCACGTCCGTCAGTGAGGCTGATGGGTTGTTTCTCTGGAGAGCAAAATCAGAATGTAACAGCAGCTGCTCGCTTTTTCAGTGAAGTCATCAACCAGACATCTCGTTCATTTATACAGATATAGTCTTCATCTTATCTTATTCATCACTGTCTACTCACCAAATTTCTAACTAAACTACTAACTCACTACTCGTGATACAAGTTTTCAACACATAACATTGTTGTGACGTGATGAGTTTTGTTTTGCATCTGACAAATTGTTACACAACTGGGATTTGTGTTCACGACAGTGGTGTTGCACTCAGAAGCTGTGGGGGGAGGGCAACAATTCACACAAAATGCCAATTTCTACATAATGTTGCTTTACTTAAAGAAGTTATAAGAAAGGAGACAAACGCCTCAAAGCATTTTAAACAGACAAGCCCTTCACACCAGAGATGGTGATTGTACCACACATATCCTGCACCTTTGTTCTTGTTAGCCTGAAATAACTGCCTGGCGCCGTTGCTAAGATGACTGCTGAGTTGTGAAACCTGACTAAAAGGACTTGGGTAATACACCCTTAGCTACTTTTGAGCTTTTAGTATCATCAATGTGTGGTTTAATGCAGGGTGGTCTATGAATTTTTGAAGCTTCTGTCTTAGTTGGTGCTCTTCCATGTCTTACAATGTCCTTTACATCGACCACAAAGTGGATATGGAATTTCTCAGAAACTTTATGTGTGTAGGTGAAAAGAACGGGAGTAATATTAGCACTTGTGTTCAGTGATTGTGATAAGCTGGTATATTCGTCTAAAGAATATGAGAAAAAAGTGACAATGTCTTCTTCTCCAATTGTTAAACATCAGGTAGCTCCTTCAAGAAGCGCAAATCAGATGTTTTTGATCACTCGAACCTGTTGTTGCTTTTAGACTCCATAGCTTCTGCATTGGTAATTACACAACCTGATGCTATATCATGTAAGCTTTCAAAAAAAAAGTCTGTACAAGATGGACCATAATGGACAGACTGTGGCGTCACTGCCCGTATTGGGATCTGAACCTGCATACGTTCTACTATCTATCACCTCCACAGACCTATGGCCTACTTACTATAAACTCCCCTGTGCCCGGCACTGGGTGACCTACAGGCCTATATAAACACCCCATCCACTCAACCCATTCACGTGAAGCCATATTTAATGCTCTCGCACAAGCATGACCACCACACATCGGCAGGGCAGACAACTAAACCACCAACCAAAGAGAGAAAAAAAAGGAAAGAGGCCAAGGGAGGGAGAATTTACAACCTCTCCTCTCCTCAAGTTGGCCGCTTTCCAAAAGGATTCCCAAGATTTTCCACGATGGCTGAGGAAGGGATTTCTGGGTATATATTGAGAGAAGGCTAGTGCATGTGTCTGTGGGTGTGTGTGTGTGTGTGTGTATATAGGGAGGAAGGAGGGGCCATAAAAAAGTGCTGACATGTACAAAAAAAACTGGGGGGGCATTTTGTCTATACTTGTCTATAACCTCTCCATCTGGAGCGCAGAGCCCGCAGTGATGAGGGGAGAAAATGTCCTAGATGGACATGATAGCGAAGTAGAAGGGGGGGTGGGGGGTGGATTCTAGGAAGACAGGAAGAACATTTGGTGGGCCAACAAATACGTTTTGGCAGTGGAGAGATCCCATAAAGAAAGGTATAAAATAGAGATTGAACTGTGTCATTCAACCTTTACCACATAAAGAGCAGATCAAGAGATGTGAATAAAGCCCCTGTTTTCTAATTCAAATCCCTGAATACATCTGACATGGGCAGGATGAGGAGAGCAGAGGAAAGTTACCATGGTGATGTGGCAAATTTTGATTGGCCGGGCGCTGAAAGCCTGGAACAATCAGCTCCTCGGGCCTGCGAGAGGAAGCGTGGTCCATGTTTTCCTGTTGAAAAAGGGCAGAGAAAAGAAAAAAATTCTATTTTAAAAAAGGTAAAGACCATGCAGCTAAAACCATGCGGGGTTTCAAATTCCAGAAATGTTAGTGAGGGGTAAGACGACGCGGTTTTTTTTCACGGAGTTCAGAGGGTCAGACAAAGGGAGGGTTCGTGCCTCTGCTGTCGAGGAACATCAAGCCTCAAGTTCAGAGAGCTGTGACACTTTGACCCTGTGGCACTGTGACTTTATGACCCCCTGCCCTGCCCTATCCTCTCTCTCTCTCTCTCTCTCTCTCTCTCTCTCTCAGACACACATACACACATACTCGTTTCCAACTCCCACTTGTGGAATCAGGTGCTGATTCGAAAAAACAAAACAAAAAAAAACAAAAAAAGAGATCAATCATTTTTACAGGGCAAACATACAGGCTCAGGCACACTTATACAATCTCACACGTCTGGAGATGCACGCACACACGGCCAAGTTCCTCACACGTTGTCTAATTTGATGCAGCCTCGAGGCAAGAAAGCTGCAGAGGAGAAAGATAGGGGGAAAAAAGCCAAAGAAATTTTCAATCATCCCTTTTCCAGGAAAACGGAGAACGCGGAAGCATTGCTTCCAGGAACTGCTCGTGGCCAGGGGTCCTGTTGTGCATGTATGCACATACACACACACTCGCGGCTCCCTTCGGTGCTTCGAAAACACCCATGAATGCCCAGAGTAAGATTTATAGCTCTGAGAAGCAGCAGCCAAAAGCTTTCCAAGGAAGGCAACTTGGCTGCAAGGCCTGTGGGCTGACAAAGAAAGCCTGCAGGCTTCAGCTAGAGCTGACTAGCTAGATATAAAACAACTTGTCCACTAAACACTCCCCGATACACAGTATATCTTACTCAGCATGTCAGAGAAATACGAGCCAACATGCAAATAACAATGAGCATTACTCCAAGTGCACAGTAGAAAAGCTCAAATATACAAAGTAATTCAAATTAGCCTCATAAAATCTGCTGCATCCACTGGTAAGTCCCTTCTTACAAACTAATGTTGAAGCAACATTCACGCCCAGAAAAAGAGGCATTTGAGCCATGTTTTTCAGTCGACGTGTCTGACGGAACAGTTTTGCTTGCATTTCAAACAGTTCAGCTGTTTAGATCGTCGCCTGATGGCCTGCGTTGCGTTTTCACAATACACAAAAACACAACCCAAAGCATATTTTTATGTTTTAGCTACGGTGATTGTGTGTGATAACACAAGAACTGCCAAAACACACATGACCGATGCTTAGTACTGTGTCTAAATGCGCATCCTGTGTACAGATTGACCACTGACGCTGCTTCTGCTGCTCTGTTATTGTCTCATGTAGACATTTTGGATGAGAAGACCGATGACATGCACGTATCCATCCACTGAGTACATAGCTAGTTGGTGGCCAGTTAGCTTAGCTTAGCACAGAGACTGGAAACAGGGGGAAAAGCCTGACTCTGTGCAAGGTTATCCAAAAAAGATATGCAGCTACCAGCACCTATAAGAAACCCAAAAAAAAAAAAAAAAAACCCCGGAATGTAAAGACTTTACTAAAGGAGGTGACGTCATCAAGTCTCTGCTGGTTGCCTGGAAACTGCTCAGACCTAATAGTCCTGGATATAAAGCCCCTAAAATGTTGAATGGTCTTTTCATTTAAAACCTTTGCTTTTCTACAGATTAAAGTAAAGAGATCTAAAACATGAGCTTTAGAGAGACTGGTAGGGAGATTTCGTTCTTGTTCCTGTTTCCAGTCTCTGTGCTAAGCAAAAAAATAACTGGCTTCTGGTTGGAGCCTAATTTGACAGACATCAGAGTGATACAGATCGTCTCAGGCAACTCTGAGCAAGAAAGCAAATAAGTCTAAGTGCTCATCCAATGATGACTAGAAGACACCAGATATGTCAGGCTGTATTATGGGAAAATGTGGATGAAATGATGCAAAGACATACTGTACTAATATTAAATGTAATGCTGCAGCCATAAAAATACAACATCTTCAGAACTCGCTCAGCTTCTAAAATCATAGTTATGGTGAAGAGCTGGTCCAAGCAAGTACAGAATGTGTGTGCTTGTTTTCTGCATACACAACACTGAACATACACTTTACAAGGGTTTACATTCATTTTTGTGTTTGTAAGTCTACTTTCAGCACCGTCAGGTTTGGGATTGCCTTTTCCTAGAAATACGAGGGTACACGTGTATGCTGAGTGGAGCTGGAGGCGGGGTGGTGACCTAGTTCTGGTAACATATATCAGTTGCACCAGTGTTAATATATAGCTACAAGTAAACCCAGGGAAAATCCCCTCCCCTCAGCAGCACTTGTGCAGTAAAAGAGTCAGCTTTAACGGCTACATTCCACATAAAAACCTCATTGTGAATCGCCAATAATGCACCTTCTCTTACTCTATAGTCTGAAGACAGCGTTCTGACGCTGGCCCAGTGGTCAACTAGATCCTGACATGACAAATGTAAAAGACACGGTTCACTTAAAAGTAGTCATTGTTTTTTTGAGTGAAGCATTCTCCAGATGTGGATTGTTTTGCACAATGAGCCAAAGGTTCAAAACAACATTCTGGATATTACTAGTCTTCAGGGTACAAGTGGTAGAGTACATGAAGGGAGGCTTTCTTCTTAAACTTTATAGCTGGTGAGTCAGCCCTTTAGTCTTGTGTTTAAGTTACACAATGGCAAAATGGACCAACTTTGTTTATCATCTGTGAATGAACTTATTTGACTTTACAGTCATTACAGTTCACTGAGGTCACTGAACATTTTCAGTTTTTGAGGCCTTGTTTTTTTATTGACCTAATAGTCAATGTATCTCCATTAGTAAAACGCCACAACGTCACAATAAGTGGCTGGCTACTTAACGTGTGTGAAAAACGTGAAGCATTAAAATCTGAAAGATGCAGTGAACTCACTATCGATGGGGTTGCACCTTATTTTTTTCCTGATAATGCTTCAGTGTGAACAATAAACCCGCGTTGAAGTCCTCAGGAGGAGAGCTAGGTAGCCTAGTCTTGCGGTTTGGCTAAAGGAGCTAAGGGCTATGGAGCTGATAGAGCTAACAGCTAAACACACAGCAGGACTGAGTGTTTCTGTTCAGAGGAACATGAAGCTTTAAACAGTCAACAAAGTTAAATGTAACAACAAAACAAGTTTACATTAAATAAATGTATTGAATTACCTCAGCTGAGTAGAGTTTATAGGTATAGAAGCAAAACTTGAAATCAGGGACGGATTACATTCACTTCGGGACATTTTTGTTTTTTGGGACTGTTCCAGGACGGTGGTGAGAACAGTTGAACTGAAGCCCTGGCAATTCATCCAAGAGTTGTTGAGATATTTCAGATGTTTTGAATCTTGACCGACCAACAAACTAAGTGACATTTCTAACCAGAGATACTTGCATTGCTTCAAGTTTTACATAACAGGAGAGGGTGAATATTGGTTTTACCATAAAAATATAAGTTGGGGACAAACTGCTTCATAAAATGGTTGTCAACACTTCTCTTCCTCTGTGAGACCACACAAACCCGACACTGCTGGTCTTGTTGGTGGATTAATGTGGTTATGGATAGGTCTGTGCTAACACCATCTTTGAACAGCCCTTCAATATTACATCTCCCTAAAACCTTAACAGGCTAATTAAAGTGGTTGTTGGAGTGAGTGCAGGAAGATCTTGCTCAAGGGTGCTGGCTTTAAATGATGTCTCCTGCTTGTTCTTTTTTCTTTGCGTGGACCTTTACTTCTCTGCTGTAGCATTGTAGTAATTTCCTGAGCTTTTCTTGGATTTTAGTGAGTCATTTCTCGTCCTGGATTTTGGAGCCTTGATTCACTTGTTTGGACCAATGTTATGTTTCTTAGAGTCAGCAAAAAATTGTCAAGGAAATCTTTGGCCTAGAGTTGTTTTTTTTAAATTGAAACACTTGGGTTTCTCTTGTCCATGAGTAGTCATGACAACTCTTGACATCCCTTTCACCATTACCAAACTTCCCCACTTCCTCTTTATAGCCCACAGCATTAACATCTACACGTAGGCATTTCAACACACTTTCTCTCGGCGCACGAAAGGCTACGCTTCCTCGAAAGCACAAGCACAAGACTGAGCGTGCCCGGTGACGTGGTGACCGCTGCGTGCAGCCGCTGACCTCCGACCTCTCAGAACATAAAGAAAGAAACGAACTGTAGTCCGCGTTCTCATGCAGAACAGACATGTTCAGGATTGCTGGCACAAACACTGAGGTTCAGGGGGAGAGAATCTGCTAAATGCTTCATTCATTCAGCTCTTCTGACCGCTTAAAGTCATAACTCAGCTGAGCTTCGGGTCTGTGGACTGTGGCTTTTTTAGTGCTCCGCAGTTCATGTGTATGCACACTGACAAATACACACTCATACATAAGACATAGGAAGATGGAAGGGAAACGAGAGAAAGACAGCAAGAGTTGCCGGCTGCTCTCCCTGAGACATCTCTGGCACAGATCCAACGTTCTCACTAAGATAGACAGACGCGCGCACACACACACACACAGACACACACTAAACACACACACAGAGACAGGCTTGGAACTGTGCCCAGATTCCCAAAACATGCCCGGCGTTATGTATGGCGTTATGTAAGTATGCAGAAAAGAGGGCTCGTTTGCGCCTTATCTATACACACTGAACCTCCAGTCACTGCCTCCAGAGAGATATGGGGTGTGTGTGTCTGTGTGCCATGCTGTGTCATGTCAACTGGCAAGCTTTACATCTCACACACACACACACGCAGCAATGTTATAACCCACTTCTCTCCCTCCAACTATCAAACTCTGTTTTTTCTCCGCTAGATGCAGGGTGGAGGAATGTTGTTTTCTATGGGGATTCAATTCACTATTCACTGCAGTCTTACTGGTGCAAAACCCCTTTCCTGGAAGCTAACGTGAACCAATCCAACTTCATGTCAGCTCAAGCGGTCCCACGGTTTGGGTTAGCGGAGATCTGCATTTTTGTGCCTCCACTAAGAGGAATAAGGCAGCTGAGGCTACGTCACCTCCATCGTCCCCATTGGTCCCAAGAAGACGTCATATCGTCAGTCCCATGCTTTCAGGCCTGCCACACAACAAAGCCCACAGTTTGTTATTGTTGTTTGTTTGGGGCTCTATTTATAGACCTCCACGATGCTCTTTAGCCAAATTCTTTAGGTTTCTGCAGGGTTGGAGTGGAGAAAATCCAAGCAGTGAAACAAAGGGCTCATTCTGCAGGAGTTGGACAGTGGAAGTGGGTCTGTTGTGTTGCAGAGACACTGTATTTCACCTAACTAGGCCGGCAGTCATTCACTGTGAAGAAAGTAGACTTACAGAGCCAAGGTACACATGTTGATACAAACAGAGACGTTCATATTACTATACTTGTCAAAACTACAGTCCTTCACCACACCCATAAACAACATGTTACATAAATGAAACCCAAGGCTGCAGATGTATACAGTATCTGTACAATATAAACAGTGTCATTCCCTTCGGCTCTATAATGCATTTTAGCATCTTTCAGCTCGTTGTTTTGCTTTAATAGCCCACAAATTTAATGTGTTTTTTTTCACACTGCTCAGCACAAAGCTGCTTCTTGAACATTGAATCCCACTGTATGCTAAAAACCTAGCACAAAACAACAGACAAAGTTAGCAACTAGCTTGTAAACACAGAGAAGCGTCCAGCAGCTAGAGAACCACATTTTCTTAGGAGTTGGAGGAAGCCCAAACAGAGCCAAAAGAAAGAAAATATTGGACTTTTAAGCCTCTGTGGCCAAGAAACAAGACAAGAAATATTTCTTAATGAATGCTAAATTAGCTCTGTGTCTGCTGAGTAGGTGAATAGACTGTTTGCTAACACGGTAGCTAACACCTTTTTACCGTAGCAGTATGTCACCATTGATTTTTCAGAGTGTTCTACCTACTTAATTTATTTTGTAGATACTGCCAACATTTATATATGATTATGAAAATATATCACTCACCAACTTAATTCCTCGGATGTGGGAAAAAGGTGACATCAACGTAGACAGTACACGTAGAAAGTTTAGCTTCTTAATTACACAGTAACTCAGCTGAGTTAACACGTGTCAGCGTGAGAACATAATAAGCATCCGTGTGTTTACAGACTATATACATGCTGTCAAATAAAGGTACCAACATTTGTTGACCGAAGGTACCACTGTGGATAATCCCTATCACCTCTGAAAACACAAAGTACGCTTTAACATGAGCACTGGACAGCACCTCCAACACAGATGAATGCTGGGCTAAAATGAAAAGACGTCAAACTCCCCAACCCTAAGCCTTGAACTGACGTTTAGTACAACACATAGTAAAATTCTTCTAATAGCAACACAGTTAAGCTTTGCATGACTTTCTGTTGTTATTTTTTGTTTCACGAAAACTTAAAGCTACTGCAAGCATTGTGGTCATTTTAGCTAACTTCCTGTCCGTTTTGCGGTTAGCGATGCCCTCCCTCTTCTCCACGTCGCCACACTTGCACAACTCCTTTCTTTCTTTCAAGGCAGTTCTCTTTGCCTCTTACTTTTCTTCAAGCATTTTTCATCACTTGGTCTGTTTGGTAGTACAAGCCGCCACAGGGAGCGCTGGAATTGTTAGCTGGGTTGCTACCAGAACAGGAGGATCCTGCTCTGACTGTCCACGAGCACACAGGCCCGCCTCTTTATGGGGTTCTCTGTCCTGATTGGATAAAGTGTGCAGGGACACCGGAACATTTATTTCCTCTTTTACTGCATGAGCGGGGGAGGAGAGATGTGGGTGGCTAACCAAACACCATAACAGTGATAACTGTTGGATTATAATAGAGTAATTACTGTGACACTGATGACTACGCTCCCATCCATCCCAGTACACATACTGTACAACACACAAAATATTTACCTGGTAGTTTGAGTGACGTAAGAAGTAGTCAGGACATCCCGCTAAGGCCATGGTGTACCTTCAGTTTTCCCTCTGTAGGGAATGGCACCTTCTGGTCTAACCAGCACCCTGCACATGAAGGAAGGACACAGCAACACAAAACAGACTGAATGAAAAAGAAGGAAAGAAAGTGTTCATCAGTAAACCAAGTGAACAGACGATTACAGGAGAAAACACAAATTCCCAAAAATGAGCTGAGACCTGAAGTAGAGACAGAAAAGCAATGAGCTAGCTCACGAAGTGTGAATTAACAAAATTGACTGGGTGTTGGGATCCGTGCTTAACACCGAGCAACAGCTTTGTAAACCGGTATCTATTTGGTATGCCTAAAGACAAAAACCCTACACCCCTCTCTCTGCTCAGGAGAAAACAAAGCCTGCATGTGCGAGTGAATGTGCATGCATGGGTGAACATGTGCACACCGAATCCAATGTAAACACAGCCATTGTGTACGACGCGCGCACGCACGCACACACACACACACACACACACACACACACACACACACACACAAGTCAGTTCCCAAACAAAGCCTGGGGCTTAAGACTAAATAAGAGACCCTCTCCCAGCTTGCAACACATGACCACTCACCACCTGCAGACTGCTGGGGAAGGCAAAAGTGGGGAAGAGGGGGAGAGGCTTTCTGAAGGAACTTGAAATAGGAGTCGGCTCTTGCCACAGCATTGTGCAGCATTATCTGCTGCGAGTAAGCAGCGGGAAATTGTGAATATGTGTGTGTTTGTGTTTGGAAAGAGGCTACACACACATACACACACACACACACACACCGCAATACATTTCCATTTCAGGCTGTTCAGAAGTCTTGTGTTTCGGAGCATGAAATGTCAATGCAAATCAATTTATTTCGCTGCACTGTCGAAGAAAAGGGACAGTTCTGACGCAAGTTTGCTTTCCAAAAACAATCATCGAACTTGCAGTTACACCCCAAAGCCACTTCATTATGAAGATAAATGGGTTCCTGGGGCCAGCGTGAAGTCATTTTGGAATCAGATTTCTATCTGCATTTGTTTCATTGTTTTGGCCAGAACGTCCTATCCTCGCCTGTTGGTGGAAATCCCAGATCGCCATCAAAATCTAATCAACTGTTCCCTTTGACAAGTCCTGTCTGCCCACCCAGTTTCAAAGACGGCCGCAGCAACATTTCAGACATGTCAACCTAAGAAATTAGAGTTTTCTTTCAATTCAAGAAAATTATGAATGCTGCACACAGGAAGACATGACTTGTTAAGATACTTCTGCAGCCCACATACAAATTTCACGGAAGCGCTGCAACCGATACAGCTTCCAACAAAGGTTCGGCAAACTGAATCCACACACACACACACACACACACACACACACACACACACACACACACACAGAACTCTGCGTCTCTCTCACTAAATAGCTCCTCTCACTCTTTGACTCTGCTCGTTTCTCTTCACTTTCTCTCCCAGCATGTCTCCATTGTACAGGTCATTATATAACAGATATCAGATGGTTCAAACAATATCTCTTCCTCCTCCTCGTCCTCCTCCTCCTCCTCCTCCTCCTCCTCTCCCTCTCTTTTCACCCCACTAATTACTGTTTCCACTGGGGCTCTGCTATCTTTAGGTCGCTCTGCTGACTGAGAATCTGTGTCTAAATGTGTGTGCACAGTTGCACAAGACAGCCTCTCCGCTCCTGATAATTGCACTTTTTTTTTCTTTTTTTTTTTTTTTTTTTTTTACTGTGCCCAGTTTTATATCTCACACCTTCTTGCATAGGCTTATGCCTGTGTTTACAACATAAACTGCTGGCCAAAAGGGCAAGCGGGGCTGATTGTATGTGTGGCTAATAAGCCTGAAAGCAAAGCCAAGGCTCCAACTGCTTGACATTTGCTGACATTTGTGGTTCCTCCTGCAGAGAAAGGGAGTAATTCAGCTTTACTGGTCATACAGGGAGATCCAGAGAATTAAAAAGGGGCAGGGAGTAACTTAATAAAGCCACACGTATGTTCAAGTGTGTGTGTGTGTGTGTGCACGTGTGGATATAAAACACCACACTCCTACATCTTTCCAAGTACAAATTAGCTCAGACGCTGACACTGACTGCGTTTCAGTCGCAGGTTTTTAGTGTTATGAGTGTATTGGACTGCACTGCAACCTCACTAGCGACAACCTCTGATGATATACTATCCAATTGCACCTGCACCTTACACACCGTAGTACAATTGCCATTCAGAGGCTCTTATGGGCCTTAATGTTACCTGATCCTCGACAGACATGTCGTCTTCTTTATGCACAGGGAAGGAAGGAAGGAAGGAAGGATGAAGTTTAGCAGCATGCAGAGATTAGCCTACATTAAGTCACAGCTAATGGAGCTTTATGACAGACCATCAACACACACACACACTGTACGCACTCAGCCAGCTTATCCTCCTTGATGCAGCCATGCCTCTATGTGCTGCGGGTTCAGATAACTCCCTTACAAAGCGGCAATTAGTGGAAGCAAAGTACAGTTAAGAGTGAGGAGATGAAACAGTCACTGCAGAGAGGTCCTGACACTGATGAAGCATCCAGGCTGACTGGAGTACTGAGGAGAAGTTGTCATTTTTTTGTCTTGGAAAAAAACTCAGGCAGCCTTCCACCATCACTAGTACAGTCTCAGCATGAAGTGATAGAAATGAACAGTGTATGCTCCTCCTGCACCTGATGATCCTCACCTTAACATCTTTTTTGTTTTCTTTTTTTCCCCCAGAGATGCATGATCTATATCCTTTAAATGTCAAATCTCATCATGGGTTACATTACCTGCCGTGGTTTGACAGACTTTTAGAGAGGAACGGTGACTTTTAGAGCTTATTCAACCCCTTAAAAAAAAAATGTCAGTAAAGTCTTAGTATTTCAGCCGATAAAAACACGTTGGAAAAGTAGAAGAACAGCGTCTACCTTTCCCTGCATCCCTGTGCATGAGCAGTAAGCTTGTACAAGAACAATGTTTGACGCTGAGTTCAACCATATGCGCGCTACGCTCAGTTTCCAAACAAGTAACCCAAGTGCTTACGGTAATCAAAGCGCAGGACGCGGCTCAAGTATCGTGTCCAGGACGCGCGGCGGAGCAGCAGCCGGCGCTTCGACTGTCCTCGTCTGGATCTCCACGCAAACTGCTTCTCCCCCCTTAAAAAAAAACCCAACTCCGTCCGCTGTTCCGCTGTCTTCACCTTGTTCCCCCCCCCACCCCCGACCCCCCCGAGGCGCTTTCCTTGCACACGTACGCACACGTAAACGCACACTCACGCTCGCAAACACACGCACACATGCACTGATCTCAACCTGCACTTCTCGACCAGCTGACTCTCCTCGCTCCCTCTCTCTCTCTCTCCACACACACACTCCCCCTCCCCTCACACACACACGCACGGACGCACGCACGCACACACACACATACACACACACACACACACACACACACACACATACACTCTCTCTCTGAAGGAAACCTCCTCTCTCCGCCCCGGCCTGTACACAGCAGCACACTGCAAAAAATGACATTTTTTTCTTTTTTTTTTCAACTTGATCCCCAGGACATAAATCTCATAAAACGCAAAACACGTAGGAAAATCACTACCTGTCCTCCAAGGGTTTTCACATCACTGTCGATTTGTCTGACATTCGTTCGATTTTGTTTTTGCGACTCAAAATAACTGCGAGCGTTGACACTTTTTGCAGTGTGTTCAAGACCTGACTTTAACCCTTCAAGTAGAGGGAGGCCTCCTCTGTGAGCTGAAGTGACACAGTCATTAGTGTCATCCATCCATCTGGTGTCAGCACTGCAGGTGTACAGTATTGGCATGCACCGTAGCCTGCAGCATATGTCCTTTATGTCAAATCTAATCACACATCCACACCAACAGGCTGAAAAACAGCCAAACTCCAAGTTGCTCAAGTTATATAACAGCCATACCATAGGGGTTGGAAATATAGCACGCTAAGGTCGCTATCTTACTGGCCGATTGAGAACCATAAACAGATCATAATGGGATATTCAATACTGTGAGTTCAGTAGTGAGCACTATAGAAACATTTGACCTAAAACCATAAAGGTATAGAAAGAAGCAGTGTTGTGCTAGTTACTGAAAAATAGTAACTAGTAACTCAGTTAGTAACTCAGTTACTTAAACCAAAAAGTAATGCGTTACTGAGAAAGTAACTTTTTAGTTACTGTAAAACATTCTTCCACTTTTACCATTGGACTCTTGGAATAATAGCCTGATAAAGAGATCCAAATAAACAATCAAACATACCGTGCAATTGTTTTATCAAGTTGTGCCTGGCTATGGGTCCATCTTTCGAACTCCAACCGCTGCTGCTTGGATGCTGCGTTAGCTGACGTTACCTTAGCTGCTAACTTTGTGGAAGCATGCCGCTTCTCTAGGTGCTTCAGCAGATTGCTGTCGCTGTTGTTGGCCGTAGAAAGGATTTTTGACCCGGGGCACAGTTTACATGTTACTGAAATGTTGTTTTTCCCTTTGCTCTCGAGTTGAAAATAGTTTGAGTATTTCCACGAGTAGAAATTTATCTTCCCCTTCTCGCTCGCCATCATGCCGTGACCCATAGACATATATATAGACGTATGTCTTTGCCGTGACCTGTCCAGTCCTCTTCATGGCGCGTGTTTGATTGCGTGTGTGACGCTAGAGGGCGACAAGTGCTTTGTTTTTCAATTCAATTAAACTTTATTGATCGGGAACTGTGTGCCGTTGTAAAACCTCACCAAAAGGAACGGAGTAACGCAGCGTTTGGTAACGGGAACGGAGTTACTGAATTTTAACTGAGTTACGTAACGCGTTACTGGAAAAAGTAACGGCGTTACGTAACGGCGTTACTAATAACGCGTTACTACCCAACACTGGAAAGAAGTACCACTAAAGTTCTACTGAGCAACACACACGGTACATAACAAGCATACATAAGTGCATTTCAATTGGTAATATAAATATATATCTAAAAATAATGTTGCACACTAGTACAGCATGAGCAATTCTTTGTGCTTGACAACTATTGGATGAATTGCGGTGACATTTGGTACAGACATTTTCACCATAGGATACTTTTCAGTGATGAAGTGACCCACCTGACTTTTCATGCATTGCCAACATCAGGTTAAAAGTTTGTCAAAATGTGTCCAGTTCTTTGGTTAATGATGGATCGCTTACAAAGCTGAAGACATGCACTCCTGCCGCTACTTTACTTGTTAAGTCCTGATTAGTAAGCTCACATTTGTGTTAGCATGCTAACACACTGAACTAAGATGGTGACTATGGTAAACATTACACACATGTTAGCACTGTCACTGTGACCGTGTTAGCATGCTGACGTTAGCTTTTAGCACAAAGCCCCACTGTGTCTAAATACAGCCTCGCAGATATGCTAGCCTGGCTGTAGGCTAGCCTCTTGTTGATTGTTTTAAAATAAAATAAAAATTAAGGGTATCTTTATATTATTCTAGATGTAATTTACATGTCATTATTTTATGAATTCTGCGGTTTTAATCAATATTTGGCCTTAGCAGCTGAACATTATCACATACCCCAAACCATTAATCATGACAAAAGTCATAGCAGCGCCTGTACAATTTCATAGTCTCCCACCTGTACTATGGACGCATGCTGGCTCTACCACAGTTCAACTTCTTTTACAGGCCAAAAATTGTCTGTACTGTGTTATTCCTTGACACCTCCTCCCCTTTCACCTACCCATCATCCAGCAGCCATTCACAAACTCAGGTTTCACCCACTCACAGGTTAACTCAACCCTTCACCTTATCTGCTTTCAGACCTGCCGTATGTGGACACATGTTGGGGCTGACAGCAGATAAGGAGGAAGCTTGGCCAAGTGGATCCAGGAAGGAGACAGGATACTTTATTTGAACCCAGCTATTCATGTAACAGCACAACATTCCCCCATTTCAAGGTTAGACGTTGATGGAAACCTAAAGTGGCGCCTCCTCTGTCGCACAGACAAGCGACAGGCCAGATTGGACACATGTGTAAGGCTGCCAAAGCCAAACATGTGCCTGGACATGCATGAGCCCAAGGCCACATGCATGTGAGGCATCGCCAGTTTTTCAGGAAAAAAGTCTTCTAGGTCAAAGGTGCAGGCTATTTCCAGAAATTGCACTCCATCTAAATCTTTGTTTACAAAACGAACACAAGGAGGTACATTGTAAATGCACATGGAGTATCAAACCCCCTGAGCATCACATGGGAGTATTTGTACTCAGTTACAGAACTTGGCGGAGCATCTCTGACATCTGTAGCACCTGTTTAGCATTTGTACTCATTAAAGTACAGACTGCGATTCCATGTCAAATCGAACAATTACATCACTATATGATGATCATTTTAGGTTAGATCTCACTTGCAGCAGCCTGGTGTTTAAGCAGCTGGAGCAGCCACTGTCTTCACCCAGAGGAGGAAATGGAGACGGCATCATCAGCGACCTAAACCCAGTCAAGGGAAGTCTAAAAGTACCTAGTACTACCTTCAAGATTGCTTGGGGAGAGTGACACTACAGTATAATACATACTGCACAACACAACAGAGCAAAACCACTTTTTCTGGATTTTCCATTAAATCATGGACAAAATCCTGCACCTGTTTTCTCTGATGTATAGCCACTGTTTGGCAAATGAGAAGCAGTGGACTGGATCAACTTAAATATGCTTGGGCAACAAAGAACAGATTGCCACAATTTCCACCCAGCCCTATATTTTAGAATTTGATTTATACTTGATTTTAAGGGCAACCAATGTTAGGTAGGAAAAAAATCCAATATTGATAACGGTCCCATATACGCCATTTTTTTCCCAATGATCTCTCAAATCATATTCTTTGGGGCAGCTCTGACTGCCAAAGTTACATCTACTAAGTTACATCCACTGATCCACGTTTCCACTTTTGTTCTCCTCGAGCGATACTTTGATTTCTGGTTGCACAAAGGATTCTGTTATTAAAGAGACGAGTCAGACCACATATAAATCATTTTAGCAATGTTGCCAGACACGTAGAATAAAAACCTCAGCCTGTCAGTGACAAAATAAACACTTTTAATGGATGTACCTTTGGCAGTCGGAGTTGCCCCAAAGGATTACGTCGCAGCCATTACAGCAGTGTTGTGGCTGCCAGCTGAGCTGATCTACTGGACCAATCCCAAAACTGTTGGTAAGTGAGAACCATTTGCACACCAAAACATATAAACGTAAGACCCAGATTTTTAAAAAATAGCAGAATTCCACATTAAATGATGGACATCTGGTTTGAGTCATCATCTGTTTCCATAAAATATCTAAAGATAGGGGTCAGAATCATGAAAGAATGCAGTACATAGCCAATCCAAGATATTGTTCCTTCATTCAGTATCATTTTTAAAGAAGCTATGTGTGTTGGGAAGTAACTGAAAGTAGCTCCAACTGGCAAACGGTCAAAACCAAAATAAAGTTACAACAGGCTCAGCTAGAATACATTTTAGAAATATCTCAGGTTTCACGTTGGAATATGGCTTTTAACATAAAAAAGTGTGTGCTGGTGGAAACACTTCAAAGCACAGTGCCTTCTAAGAAAGCCAACAAACTTTAAAGGTTCAGGCCCGGCCTGGTCCGATGACCAGCGAGTCCCACTGCTCTGTTTGTTTGCATTCATAGGTTAAGTCTAATAGAGTTACGCAATCGACAACAGAAACAGCTTGATGCTTCCCACTGAAATGGGTCAGCCGCACAAACACATGGACCCGCAGTGTTTTGAAAACACAGGAGAAGCGTGGCTGTTACATAAAAATTCCACTGATCCTCGTTGGGAAATAGTTAGGCATCCCAGATGTGGTGGAATATGAGTCTGTCGAGGCCTTAGGAGGTCAAGTCACACACACGCAACACGCCACCGCCGTAGGCTCAGTTGTCTCCAGTTGTAAATACAGTGTACAGTGTGCTTGAATGCATAACAGGCGAAAGAGTGACATCAAAGCGCCTCCCTGTCTGAGTGTGTGTTTTGATGTGTGAGACAATTAAAATGCCATAAATGGTTGGGTCACAGACTCAGTGTGTTGTGACCGCTTCGAAACCTCTGAGCGTAAACAAAGCCACATGGAACTGGGTCATCCCGGCTGTGCGCGCGCATGGCATGGTTTGTAGGTGATTCACCGTGTGCGTCTGTGTTTGTGGGTGTGTCCGTGTGGACAGTGTGTCTGTGGTTGGGTGGTCCGAGAGCTATTGTTGACAACCTACTGGTTTTTATTGATGTTCACATCCGAGCTGGAATGCTGCTGCTCCTCCAAGCATAATACAGAGTTGGGGTTTGGTGCAGCCATGGTAGAAATGGTTGAGAGAGCACCTGTGTGAAGTAAGGTAGTCGGGATGATTAGTTCTGTTTTAGTCATGTTCGTGATGCCGCTCTATTCAGCTGTCAGTCGACCACTTGGTGTACTTTTTTTTTTTTTTTTTTACAAGTATTCATGTCCCCCTTGGTGCGAATTCAGGGCTGTGGCCATTATTTTAAAAATACTGAGGTGATGCATTGGAGTATGAGGTCATAGTCATGTTTATGACTATAGTGCAAATCTATGCATTTTGATGCATCCTGAGAGCTAAAATCACTTAGGACGTAAAGTCAGTGCCAACAGCCTTGGTAAATCTTTCCACTGACTTTAAATGCAATCACACCACATGTAAACTTCTACACTTTGCCCCGTCCGAACACTCCTCTAGTCTTAGTGATGCTTTTATTATGTTTCTACAGCCATAAAAGTAATTTGTATGTATTTAACCCTGCATTGGCTCGTATTTAAACAAAGCCATTTTAGGTCATGTGTGCTATACTAAAACATTTTTTAAAAAATACCTAATTATTTTTATCTGATACTGACAATCACAGTGTCCATTTCTAAATGTATGTTGCATACCAAAGTTATATTGTATCCTATAAGTTTCCCCAAGTTAACCAAGGTTATAAGATTCATTACTTCCCAAGACTGGACTTCACTGTTGGATTAAAACTGTGGTTACAGTCGGTGCTGTTATATTGTCAGGCATCATTAATCCCTTAACACCTTAGTAATCATTAAATCTAAATTAGTAACAAAATAATTTTGTTCTGTCATTGGCCTCCACATGGGATTGGGATATAATTAGGCATCTACATTACAAACTTAAATCTTATTAAGAGCTTGGAACACTGTGCTGGCATTCGGAGATTTTGCTTCTTTTGGGCGTGATAAGCCCCGAACTGCATGTGCACACACACACACATGCAGGCAAGTACATTTTAATTGCTCATTATTTACAGTAAATCTACATTCAATTCTGGCAGCGGCAAAACGTGGGACCCTTTCTTCTAATTGGGTAAAGACTTTCATTTGCTCGCTCAGAAAACTTCAATAGAATATTCAACGTCTTGGAGTGTGAGCGAGTGTGAAACTGCACTGGCTATTTTGACTTGTTTTGAAAGACTTAATGACATTTCCAACCAAGATTATGTGACTCATGATGGACATTATTTGCAGCATTTGCAGTACACTGTGTGTGTGTGTGTGTGCGTGCGCGCGTGTGTGTGTCTGAAATGTGCGCTGGCCCCAACTCCCCTCCAAAGTCGCTTAGAGTGAGTCAGGAGATCAAAGTCGAAGCTGTAGATTAATCCACATAACAGGAGCTTTTCCACTAATAACAGAACATTCTTTTCACTCCGGCTGCCTGGTACGTCAGTGCCACCGAGCCTCTACAGTCACACCAGCATGGACCTCAAACCTGATCTCTGGAAAAGTAAGTTCAAACACAGCCACAGAACATTGTATGTCTACACAACCGGGACTTTTCTCTTACACTTGACGGAGTACTGAAAATATAAACGGTTACGTATTATTTCAGAGAGCTTTCATGTGTCTCACCCTTGTGCGACATGTGCATTATTCGAGTAAGTTTACTATCATGATGTTTTATGTTTTTAGACATTACTTAAATGAAATGGCAATCACAGACAGAGAAGGAGCTCCATGTTGTCATTATGGCAGAATTACCACCTTTATTTGCGTGTAATCGCCAGACAAAGAGATTTATACTAAGTCTCCCATTAAAATACGTAACATCTCAAGTTTTCAACATTTTCCTCAAACTGGCAGCGACTCTTGCCTATGAAAACCTACAAGTTCTCCAAAGCCAATCAACATTTTACACAAGACTTTAGGCTCTCAATAGCACATGTTTTGATGGAAAATATTATAAGTGTGAGGTTTTGTGGATATTTTGGCTTTCAGAGAGGTATGTTTGGGAGTTCTTGTGCTTGATTGACAGGGTCAGCTGCACCCAGGGTCCATCATGCTGGGAAAATTTGGACTTTCTGGATCCAGTAAATGACTCAGATGGTGGTGAGCGGCAGGGGTGGATTGCTTTTTGTTTCAAGTCACAAATAGCCTCAAGTCTTGGGTATGGATTTCTGATTCACATTACAAGTCAACATGTCTCAATTCATGCTCGAGTCCCAATGGGATTATATGCCCTTCACCAAATCTGATGGTATATCAAATTTCCAAACAGTTAGTAGGTTAAACTTACTGAAGGAATGAGCACTTTGTTTGTATTTATTACTTTCAAATTGACTTCATGACATTTAACCCAGCATTATCTGATTTTCGTGGGCCACCAGGGTGCAGCAGAAAAAAAGCTAACACTGACATACTATCAGCTTTACAGGTGTAATTTGTAGAAAAAGTGGCCGGAAATCTATGTTGATTTCAAAACTATAAGTGAAGATCACTGAGTATCAGGCTGCTGCTCTTTGCTACAGTAGCAATCTTTGGCTGTAGCTAGCTACAGTTAGTTAATTCTAAGTGCTATATCGTAGGCAACTACACTTGTTTTCTTTTTCTTGCAGTCCGGTTGCCTACAATACAGCACTTAGAATTACTATGACCTGGGTGACTAAGAATCTTCATCAACGTATAGTTAGTTCATTTGTTCCCTTAGCCCCATGGAGCTAAGTGGCTCTATCGGCTGCCTGGTCCACGACCTGTCAGCCTATCGCCTCTTGAGGTACGATGTGGTATTACAAGGGAGGATGAGCTGGGCCTAGCTTTTTAGCTTGCTAACTTCAGTAGACATCTTTGCAACACAATAGACATGACGTAACGTCAACACTGTTGTTTCTTCGCACTGTGTCGATACTCAAACAAGAAGTAACTTATTTACAAAAACAGCAGTTTTGGAGCAACAATAGCATTCACTAGCTGTTTTTGTTCTCCCCATCTCCTGAGGCATATACGTATCCATCTCTTTAGCTGCTAAGCATTCCACTGTTGTTATCAACTAGTGACCGTTGTGCTGAGTTTTCAGAGCTTGTTTTCTGGAAGCGGCTGCTTGCTGCTGCTGGAAAAGAAAAAGAATTTGCTGGTCTTGAAAGCAAACCCATGAGCTAAAATTGCTAAAAAGCTCCCTCGAGCTGAGTGGAATTGCAGACATGAGTGATAATTCTCTCTGGGTTTGTCACTATGAGTGACCTATTTAACATTAGGTGCAGTCATCTGATCCATTTGTCCATGTGCCATGGTATGTTATTCTTGTGACACAATTACAATCGCATGAAATGTATGAGCCGTGTGCTTCGCACGGCGCAGTCCATTTTTTTTGTTGACCACAGAGTCTTTCTCATATGAATGTGATAATCTGAGGTATTATCTTGCTGCTCTGCAATGGCAAATGCACCTTTCCAGGTTGGTTCATTGGATATCCATTGTCAAGGGAGTGAATATTTGCAGATTGGGTTGCAAACTTTTTCTTTTTTTTTTTACAACTTATGGAGGATATTGAGTAATTTGTAAGCAATTAGGCCAAGGTCCAAGTGAAGTCATTGGTGTCAAGAATCAAATTCAGGTTTGTCACGTCCAAAGTAATCAGAATCATGACCTGAATAATATGACTTGATAACACACCTCTGCTGTGCTACTACTTTCATGTCTTCTTACAGTCTGTGACAAGGGCTGGGTGAAGTGGGTAAAGGTTGATAAGGGCTGACTGAAGGCTACGTTAGCTGGGTGAAGCCAGGGTGAGGTAAAACATTCAGTCCTACTTTGAGTTTCACTCTGAGACCCACAGATTTCCAGCCTAACAGCTCCCTGCCGGACGCAATGCACAGCAGTTATTCCCTATCAAACAGAGAAATCATTTGTAATGGTATCGCACAGAGCGGGCCTGTGTTTTGTCTCAGTGAAAAGGCCCCGGCCGTTGCCAGGCAGATGTTTGGGTTGGATCGCCGTGTGGTGGAACGCCACCCTTCCATCTGGCTCGGGCTCCATAGGCTACAGGAATAGAGTACTGAGAAAGCAGGGAACACAACTCTCCTTTCAATAGCGATAGCATGATAGAGGAATGTTCTTCCTGCACCTGCAAGTCTTTTCTTTTATGAGCGCATCAGAAAAAAAAAAAAGACTTGAGCAATAATCATTCAAGGAATTTAATTTTGCCTCGGCTAAATCACTTGGAATGTTTGCATTGCACCTCAGAAACTGAGTCTGTGCAGGCACCAGGGATTTCCATTATGAGCCGGGCAAATGAATCCAGAGAGTGAGGCTGGCATGAATAATCAGTCTTGTTGAGTGAAAGAGAAATACAACAACAAACACTCTGTGAGCAGTGTAAATGAGATTTTAGTAGTGATAAGCTGAAGCCATTTTTCAGCTTGTCATTAAGTACTCACATTCTTAAACAACGACTGACTTTGATTAAAACATAGAGTGCAATCATATCTCAGGTGTCTGGATTACAATCATAATGACTACTGATAACTCCAACTGTGACTGAAACCTGCCATGCTGCTGGAAATGCTGCTGTGTAATTGCAGATTCCTGATATATTAAGCTACTGACTGTGAAACAGATTTAAACTAAGTATTCCTAGGTTATGCAAAGACTTTCCCCTGTGCACCATGCAGGCAGGCAGTTCCCTCCCATCATGCCCTGTCTCCCTCTTTAAGTATCAGCTATCTGCTGCCAGAAGACTGACTGGATATTAATAGCAACACTCCCAGAATCTAAACCACATTTGTTTAGGTCAAGGCTGAGCTCAGCGTCCATTAAACAGCACAGAGAAACTCAAACGACTCTGGCAGCGCAAAGAAGAGGAATGAGAGATAAACTAAACAGATCTCCGATGTTCTAACTGCTTCGGACGGAAAACTCGAATGAAGAGTTAATCATTTAAACTCGGTGACGGCGAGTGAACTGTACATGCGTCAGCCAGCAACTTGGAGTCTCGCTGCTGAACGCCAGCCAAGCCGGAGTGAGGGTTGCCTTGCAGCACAAAGATCAACTGTAAGACCGAGAAGCCAAAAGCTTTTTGAGCCATTTAATCTCCAACGAACCGTTTAGATCAGAGACATTTATTATTTTAAACTAGATTTAAGTTACAGCTCTTTTAATGTCACTTTTCGGTGTCAAATCCACCCAACATCCTGGCAACAACAGGAGTACGTGTTTTTTTCTTTATAGTGTGTAAACTGACTGCATTTATGCTGAAAAAGTTGTTGCTGTAAGCTTATAAATCAAATTATAGTAAGAGGGGTGGTGCATGTCAAGGGTGTCTCTATGTAAAACAGTGACATCTAGTGCACGGGCCTTAGCAGACATGAAAAATTAATCAGATTTTGTGCATATCCAGTTTCATCTACATCAACAATCTCAGTCAAGTCAGTTTTGGTGGCAGCTGCTTTTCTTGAAGTTTCCACTCTGAGCTGATCTGGCTCTGGAGCAAAATGTTGGCCTCGTGGGTGAGGGATTGCGCAGAGCATCTCGCCAGGAATGGCACACACCTTAACCATGAGGAGGACATACAGCAAAGTAAAATAAACTCTGCCTCCAAACTTTGCAAAGCAGCCCAGCAGTCACTTCTTTGAGTAATTTCGGAGAGGTCCAGGTTATTACTTTGTCTGAGCCCAGCAGGACTTTCCGTTTAAGGTGGCAGGGAAAGGTCAAACAGGAGCAAATCTGGAGAACATGATGTAACATGTAAGATTGTGAGTTTGTCCCTGCCGACCATGACTGGATGACCGGTACCAAACCCTGCTGACAGGGTCCAGAACATTCCCTTTTAAAAGTCAAGCCTCATTTTTCTCAGAACAGCGGGAACAAAATCCAACAGGAAGACGGGGGGAAGGAGGAGAGAAGAGGAGGTGTGTGTGTGTGTGTGTATGTGTGTGCATTCATGTGTGCGCATGACAGAGAGTCTGTTCTGCAGGGCTGTGTCTGAACTTCTAGTATCTCTGGAACTGGCATTCGCCCAAACCCTGACACATCTGTCCAGAATCTGAAGACAAAAAGGAGGGAGAGGGGAGGAGGGGGGAGAGTGTGCAAAATAAAGACACACTGTGAGTGTGTGTGTGTTGGGGTGTCTAGATGAATAAGTATCTAATAAGTAGGGACATCCTGTGATACCTCAGCCCCTGTGACGGTTTGTTTCATATAAGAACAATTAAACACTCCTGCACAAAGAGAGCCGGAGCCGCTAACGCGCACACACATCCACACGTGTGGAGTATCTCTGGTGAACAGGGTTAAGTAAACAGTAGCGCTGATAACCCTGACGTTACCCTGGCCACTCTGATTGGTTTATCTCTTCATGATGGCTTCAAAAACCCTGGCTGCCAGCCAACAGAAACAGGGCAGGGAACAGTCTGCCCCAATCAATGGCAAGAAAACATGTTGTGCTGAGACACAGGAAAGGAGCGAACCCGTGAGGAGCAACGTCTTTAAGTCTTGGTCACTGTATAGTCGGGCTAGATTTGGCCTGTCTGGAGGTACATCTGTAGACCTATCCACTCCCTTTAGAGGTGGTGTTTATTCACACATAGGCTTTTGTTCTTGCTGTCTTAATCAAATGTTGGGATAATGCATCTTATAATCATCAGAAATAGGTTCAGATAATTAACCAGCATGTCTTTCTGGGCAACTAAACCAAACCAAATATGACAATGTCATGATGTCATCACCAAATGCTGATTGGACAATTAGTATCCTAATATTGTCAAAAGTAGCAACACTACTGTATTGTAACTTTTCACTGCCTTGTAATAGATTGAATGGTGTCTCTGTCTCAGCCACTCCGCCCCCCTATCATCTGTTTCTGCACTATGTAACATCAGTGAGAGGGTCGGATCACAGTGTTACATACAGCTTCATCATGCAACAATATGTAGAAATCAGGATTTTGTGCGATTTGGCGCCCTCCACAGTTTGTGAGTCCAACACCACTGCTGTAATACAAATCCCAGGTCTGTAACAAATTGTCAGACATGATGTAGGTGGTAACTATAAGACACTGAAAAACTTTGATTTGAACACAAAACTTGGATAAATGTAAAATTAGGCAGTGCTGATCTGAATCAAGTTTCAGTCACTGTACAGCCAATTTCTCACCTCAAATGTTTCAGAAACATATTCAAGTTGACTTTGCAGCTGTAATATGACAATACTTCTTACCAGACCGCCATGTTGAAAATGGACATGGTGGAAAGAGAGGGATTCACATCCATGTATCCTCAGACATCACAGCTACCAAATTAATAAAATAAGAACAGAGAAGCTCAGATTATAAGGTGCACAAAGGGAGTGTGATGTAACTTTCTGTTGGGCAGCATTACTCCTCTGTCTTTACATAAGAAACACTTGTTTGCTGCTATATTATTGTGAACAAAATATCATGTATTTAACCTTTAAAGGTGTGAGTAGGAACTTTTTAGTGTATTTCAGCTCACGGTTTTGGTTTAATGGCTCTCATACAGTAGTTTCCAGCTGCAACATGGCAGCCATTTTGAGCAGGAAAGCTCAGAAAAACAGACTCTACTTTAGCTGACCATAGCCAAAAGTCAGACAAAGCAAGCAACTAACGTTCGCATTAACTCAACTTTATGAAGTGATAATATGTCAAAGTTGTGTTTATGGCTTGTTGCACTGTCCCCAAAAAAGTAGCCAAAAATTGATTAATGCAAGCTTTACCACAGTAGCTGTTGGCTAGCTTAGTAATGCTAGTTAGCTGAGATGGGGGTTAAACAAGCTAGGTTTATTCAGAATAGGAGATAAATGCGCAACACTTACCTGGTGGGGTATTAAAAACAGCTAAGAAGGAGTTTTAAGACAGCTAAAACTAAGTGAAGTTCCTGAACACTCAGAGACTACAGAGCTAACATTATGCTTTGTATTACAAGAGTTCACCAACATGTATAGAATACAGCAGTACAGCATTTGAGCTTCCCGATGGCTGCAGCGTGCATATAGTCTCAAGACCCTTTCTATAGTGGACATTTTGACATGTTTTAACAGGAAAAGAGAAGGTGTCACTAATAACTTTATTTCCCTTTTGAACTGTCTCATTATGCCAGAACAGTGATGCCATCATACACAATACCAGGTAGCACCTTAATGGATTTCACCAATCATAAATGCACCTGTGCTGCAGTCCGTCCCAAGAAAGTTTATTTTGCCAGAAGTTAAAATAAACCCTTATATACAATAGGTCAGTAGCTTACCTTAAAATGTGAAACTGTCTATATTCAGTTCAAAATTGCTTCAGCCCTCTTGAAAGTGTCTACGGTAATCAATAATCAAAGGACAATGTGATAAAAGAATGTTCACTGGTGTCTGTAGCTCCCTCAGCTTTAGCTTCTTCTTTTTTCTGCCCAGTGCCAAACTATCTACTAGATACTATCAGCTGTGCCTAATAAAATGCTCAGGAGTTGGAAGAGACCAAAAGTAAAAGTGAACACTGGACTCCAAACATGACTCAAAATGAATGATAACTTTGCTTCACAAGTGCTGGATGTGCTAGATGCTAGATCTAATAAAGTTAAAGAAAAATATATCGTGGTTATTTAGTCTGAGTTGTAAAGAAAAAAGCAAACATTAGTGTGGGTTACTTTAGAGCACAAGAGGAGAGAGGAAAGCAGCTCTCCTGTAAATGCATCAGCTGGCCTCAAACCCAAGTAAAAAACCGAGTGAAAAGTCATTATTCTGCTGTCCAGGCCTGAGCTGTTTTTATTGGAGGTAAGGGCTTGGTAGCAAGCTCTGGTGCCGGTTTAATGAGTGGTGTGCTTCGGTCTGAGAATGTAGGGGAAAGGCCACAATGTCCCTTTACGAAAAGGTCAAATTTAAAACTGTGAGTGTATCTGTTTGGGCCTGATAGTGAACACAACCATACCTGAACCCTCAATTTGACATGAACTGTTACTAGGAGAACTCACAGTCAGACATTATATTGCATAGTCAATGAGGGTGTTTTAAAAGGGACAAACTTACTGATTAATTCCTTGCTGTGAAATGAAAATACTCACCTATCTTTTTCTTTTAGGGTGATATAACTGGTAAAGATGTTGTGGAGCTGCATAGCGCTGAGCTCTGGGCAGCCCAATGTACACTGCCACGAACACACGCACACACACACACACACACACCAAGCAATTTTGTCAAAGTGAGCCCCTAAATATAGCCATTGCACAGTGTTATTATCACAGCAGGGGTGGTGCTCTGTTATCTCTCACCCTTCACTTCCATTGTTTTACTACTCCAGCAGATGACAGCTTCACTAGGGCTGGGGCCCATTTGCTCTGTATATGGCCTGTTATATAAGACCGGCACTGACGCTGGCTCGTTTGCTGTATTTTTTCAGCCGCAACACTTTATAAATGATTTCATGTCAGGTTTCATGTGCCAGAGAGGAGAAAGTCCTCCCCAGTCTGGCTACAGTCGCACTCATGCCACACATTGTCCTTTTTATTTGTGCTTTTCCCGGTGACAAGAATGAAGTTGTCCCTAAAAGGACGGCTGACCAACCGTGACGCATTGAAAAAAAAAAATAAGGATTTTGCTCGGGAAACAAAACTCCATCAGCGTCTCTGTGGTGCCACAATGAATGAGCTTGAGAATGGTATTCACGCGGTGGCACACACACAAATACATCAATGCAGGAAAACAAACACAATCACAGCCGAATAGACAAGAAACACTCAGTCTTCATTAGAGACCATAAAAGCAACAGCTGGACTCTGATTGGTGGGGAAGACCTGGCTTCTTCCACACACACACACACACACACACACACTGGGGAGCATTGTGCTATTTTCCTTTCTTTGTTACAGAGCAGCGACATGAAAATGTCAATCAGGTGCTTGCTGAGTCACCCATTCAGAACTGGCCATACTGAACGGCATGATGGGAAGTGGTGGTCTGATGGCAGCGGCCCCCTGCCGCGCTGCTGCCTGGCCTGGGACTGCCTGCCTGCCTGGCAGCCTGGATCAGCGGTTGCAGACAGACGCAACAACACGACACACACAAGCACAAACAGTCATTCACAAAAGCTATTGTTAAACACGCCGGATGTGTGTACCAAGCACTGGCCTGTTTCAGTTTGTCCCAACAACAAATAACTTACTTTGATACTATTTTCGTCACACACACACACACACACACACGCAACACAGTTCTCCAGTTCTCAGTGTTTACAACCAAACAAACATACTGTTGATTGGGTGGTCAGAAGGATTGGTACATACCAGGAAGAGCTTAGCATTAGAGCAACAGAAGGTACTGTACACACAGAGGAGCAGAATAATGCGTCTGCACCGACCTGCAAGCATATTTCTGAGCGGACAGGGTCTGAAGTCATTCTTCCTTCCTCAGCTGGTCTGTACAAAACATTTTTAAAATACTAATACTAATTAAATTAGTTTTACATCAACATAGGGGCATACAGTCAGGTTAATAATTGAGTGTTTGGTTTGTTTGATACACATCAGTCTTATAGAACAGTGAGTAGGATTGCTAAGATTTAGAATGATACCACTCTCATGTCTGTAAGACAACGTGGCTCTGTCCAACAGAGGCCCAACCTAATAAAATCCACCTATTAGCACCTCTATAGCTTATTATTAACATTTTGTATATCATTAGCCTAATCCGTACAAAAACCTGTCCTATGTCCTGTTTAGGCTACATCCAGGCCTGGAAAAGTGACTTCCTGGACTGGAGTCGAGCTGTTTCTGTGAGACTGCAAGCAAACAGCAGAGAGTGTACTTCAACAGGCCGAATGAAATGAAATAACAAAAGAAAAAACTATTGAATGTGAATCAAATTGGTCTTTTTAGCATCGCCCCGGTTCCCCCCACAAAAAGCCTATAGGATTTTTGAGTGGGATTCTGGATTATTGCAGAAATAAGCTCTGGCGCGTACAAAAGTTTTACGGTACTCACGCGCTTTGCTCAGCAAGATAATCTGCACAGATCAACACCACTTTTGTGATTTCTGAAGTGTAAATGGAACCGCTAGAACCCCCACTAAGCGTCATACTACACAATCACTATACACGTTTTCTGTAAGTTGATCAACCTAAAAGTTGTAAAGTTAAAGTCAGAATACTTTGAAACTAAACTCTGCCTGTAAAGACGGACTAGTGAGTAGGTATGTGTCTGCGATAATGCCTTTTAGCCACTTTAGCCACTTGTTTGCAACCGCAGATTTAACGCACGTAAGCGCTTTATAATTAACTTGTGGGACATTTAGTGATGTATTTTATGTCTCTGCTAGCTGATAAAACACCAGTAGAATCAGATTATAGATAAGATAAAGTGTTCCAAAAACTGGGTCAAAAAGCACAAGTATCATATACAAAGCTTCAATATAATGAAGCTTTTATCAAGAATTCTTGAGATCTATAGCTGCAGGGTGAGGCTAAACAACGTTACCTTTATTAGCTAACACTTTTGTTGCTACTTTTGGCAACTTCTTGGCCATGATTAATAATCATTGTCACAACAACATATGTCATACCTGTACACTCACTTCAAGGCATTCAAGGTAACTACACACAGTCTCTAACTCTTAGGTTAGCATGTAAAAATATCAACCACAGATGTTGCGGCGGGGTGCATCGCATCATGTCTCACTCTGGCATCGGATTTGTTGATGTGTTTCTCCAATGTTACGCATCATACGCTTCATGAAGGTAGGGTTTAGCGCAAGTCTGTTTAATGATCTGTGCTAGGTTTGGCTAGGCCTACCCACTAGCTTCATGCAGTTGTCATCTAATCTCGTCTAAATTCTCTCTACACATTTGGGAATTACTCTGAATGAATGACCATCATTAGAGAATGATTGTGTAATGGACAATTAATCACAGTGTAACCGCACCCTCACATGTGAGCGTCGTGATGACGATGTGTGTTAATTTACCCGAGCATCTGTTTCACTTACAAACATGCTTTACTGCATTACGGGGTGATTAAACAAAGCCTACATTAGATCAGAGATGATTTGTCAAACAAGCATTACTCAGATTTTCCAGACATGAAACACCAAGGGCAACCTCAGTGAAAATATTACAGTCTAACTGCAACCATCTGTGTGTGTTAGTGTGTGTGCACGCAAGTGGGATGCGGCGTTCATCATCTGTGTGCGTACTGTGTGTGCTCTCGAAGTAAAGAATGTTTGAGAGCGCAACCAAGGCACCAGCTTCCAGGCTAGGCCCTTACACTCTGTGAGGCAGCGAGGACTGCCTGTTCAAACAAAGATTAGAGCTGTGAATTACATAAGATTTAAAGAAAAATTAACATTCCGTCTCCTGGACGTCACCAAGTGCCCGTGTTTTCATCAGAACAGGCCGAGAGGTCAGACAGGATTTCCCCCATCGGTAGCAGTTGGCTACGCAAGCATAGACCTGAAAACAAACATGTTATTGGACTGAGGGCCACAGGAAAAGCCAGACAAAGCGCCTGTGACGTGGCAGCTGAAAATAAATCGCATTTCCCATCACTCAGCAGACGTTTCCTGAAGAATGGCATTCTGTTTGGATTTTAAGACTAATGATTCAGAAACGACCTTCTTGGCAAAAAATCAACCGGTACAGACTTGCCTACGTAATGATACATTAGTTTGACGACATTTGGCTTTAATGAAGCGGTGGGAATCAGTAATATAATCCAAATTTGTCCTTAATGGATTTCTTCGTGACCAAACTAAGCCAAAGTAATGTGTCTACACCTACAGTCGTATTTTATGTTGTTTGTGTAGTTTTTTTTTAAAATCTGTGTTTTTGGTAAAATAATGAATTTAAAGCCAGAAAGTATATTTTCCACAAGCACTGAAAAGGCCCATGCTACTGTACCTAATGACTGATGCATGTGAATTATTGGCTCTTCCTGTTGCACTTTGGTTCCTGTCTTTATTTTGAAATATAGGAAATTATTGCTTGGACCACAGCATGTTTCCTGTCTTTGTTTGGAGTGAAAGAAGCAGTCGGGCCTGTCAGAGGTGAAGGTGGCAGAGAGAGGAGGTCACCGATGACGATGAGTCGTGGGATCACATCCAAACAGCTGGTGCAGTGTAGTCACAGGCTCACTGTGACGCCATTTTATGTTTCCAGTCAACTCCAGCATGTGATGGGAAGACGCTGCTGTCATTAGATTAGATTTCTGGACGCAATTGTTTGACAGATGCTGAAATCATAACTTCGACTTGGATGTCACAGCAGATTTTAACTTGACGTGGTGGTGCTGCCATCTAGTGGTGAATGTCTGCCACTGAGACAAGGCCTGATCTAAGATGACGTCACATGCCAAAGTGATATGTCAGTGTTTATCATAAGTTTCTGGGCATTTTTTTTGTCACATTGGGCTAATGAAGATACTTCCGTCCGCCTCACGCTGCAGTTGTGATAGAGTATGTAGCCATTTCAGTTGCAGACAGCATCTGAAGAAAGCACACACTGTGTTTTCTCCATTCTAATATCTTAAATACAGCTGCACTTATATAATGTGTACACAGATTCCAGCTGTGTATTTTTGTACTCTGCTTTATGCACTTTATTTGATTCATACTCAGATCTTTGAGTGCACTCAGATTCTGATGTGTCTTTCCACTGCAGATGTTTTTATGATGTTGTTGTTGTTGTTGTTGATGATGATGATGATTGTTTGGTTGTGTGCAATGTCATACTTTACATATTGGAAAAAGTAAGGAGAACATAACCTCCTGTCAGAACTATGAAAAAACCAGTAGTACTACATGGCATACAAAGCAAACAGCAGGGTTGATGTTGATGTAGCATAGCTTGTAAGTGACCTGGAAGTTGTGTTAAGTTAAAAACAGGATGTAAATAAGATAGAAGGTATGCAAGTTACAATTGCTAAACTAAGTTTAACGTCGTATTTTTGTGTTATTTAGCTCCTGGCTAAAGAGGGCACAGAGTTTGTCAGTGTTGTGTGTGTTTTGAGGGTTAGCTGAGCACTGGGGTATTTTCCAGACAAAGATTTTTAGTGCAGCAATATTAAGTTGTATGAAATTTAATCAGATGTGAAAAATAGGCTGTGCAAAAATTTGGGGCACCCTTGTCATTTTGTTGATCTGAATACCTGTAAGTACTTAGCACTGATTAATTGGAACACAAAATTAGTTTGGTGAGCTCATGAAGCCTTGAACTTCATAGACAGGTCCATCCAATCATGAACAAGGGTATTTAAGGTGGCCAATTCCAAGTTCTTCTTCTCTTTGACTCTCCTCTGAAGAGTGGCAACAAAACAACTCTAAAATGACCTGAAAACAAAGATTGTTCAACATTATGGTTTAGGGGAAGGCTACAAAAAGCGATCTCAGAAATTTCAGCTGTCGGTTTCCACTGTGAGGAACATAGTGAGGAAATGGAAGACCACAGGCACAGTTCTTGTTAAGGCCAGAAGTAGACGGCCAAGAAATATATCTGAGAGGCAAAGGCGAAGGATGGTGAGAACGGTCAAAGACAACCCACAGACCACTTCCAAAGACCTACAACATCTATCTATCTATTGATTTGTGGTGTTGTTTTGTTTGTTTACCTTGTATTAGGAACATTTCCCATTGATGAACCACTGCAGTTATTGGCTTAAAAGCCTGCTGTCGTTTCTGATACTTAATGTGTACTGAGCTTTGGCTCAGAAAGGCAGTGTGATGCAACAAAGGTTGAGGTGTATTTACCATGTAATTGCAGAAAATGAATGACACTGAGCTGATTAAGTATAGTTGAAAAAGTTTTATTAATAAAATATTATCTTTCTATACATATATCTATACATCAATCCAGACATCAATCTATACATATGTGTATACATATATCTATACATCTATATCTATATCTATACAAATATCTAGATATCAATCTGTACATACATCTCTACATCTCTCTAAACATCAATCTATACATATATCTTAACATCTATCTAATCTATCTAGACACCTATCTCTACATCAATCTGTACATATATCTTTACATCTATCTGAAAGGGATATTCCGGTGTAAATTAATCCATGGTCTAACACACCTTGACACCGAGTAAGACCCCCTCGAGAGGTCAAATTAGCTGACCGCTAGCTTAGCTAGTTTTAGCAACCTCAGAAAAGACCGCACGAAAACAATACACTGCAGCTTATGCCTCCAACTAGAAACCGCCATCAAAAAGCCCCTCATAGCCACAATTAATGGTCAGAACAGCACCAAACTTCAGCAACAGTACATGTACAGTCCCAGCACACAGTACGAAGCATCAAACATCTGCTAGCTTAGCCGGATTTGTATTAAAAACACAGCACAACTCACCCGTTTCCTCCAGCAGCCTGCCTGTGTGGGGAAGCCCTGACGAGTCGATTACCGAGTGCAGTAGATTTCCGCAGCTCAAGGATGAAAATGTATGATTATTACTCCATGGAATGCTCAGAGTAATAATCATACATTTTCATCCTTGAGCTTCGGAAATCTACTGCACTCGGTAATCAACTCGTCAGGGCTTCCCCACAACGAGCAGGCTGCTAGAGGAGAGAGGTGAGTTGTGCTGTGTTTTTAATACAAATCCGGCTAAGCTAGCAGATGTTTGAGGCTCAGTATTGTGTGCTGGGACTGTACATGTACTGTTACTGTTTCTAGTTGGAGGCATAAGCTGCAGTGTATTGTTTTCGTGCGGTCTTTTCTGAGGTTGCTACAACTAGCTAAGCTAGCGGTCAGCAAACCTGACCTCTCGAGGGGGAGTCTTACACGGTGTCAAGGTGTGTTAGACCATGGATTAAATTTACACCGGAATATCCCTTTAAAATATATCTATACATATATCTATACACAAATCAATACATATATCCATACATCAATCTATACATATGTGTATATCTAAACATCTATCTATACATCAATCTATACAAATATCTCTACACCAATCTTAAAATCTATCTATACATTAATCTATACATTTATCTAAACATCTATCTATACATCAATCTATACGAATATCTCTACACCAATCTTAAAATCTATCTATACATTAATCTATACATTTATCTAAACATCTATCTGTACATCAATCTACACATCCATTGATCCATCTGCATGACATCACAGAAGTCCACAGTGAGGAGAGGAGGGCAGCTGATGCTCTGCACTGGATGGACTTGGTGGAGAATCAAGCTGCTCCATCACTGGGTGATGCTCCACATCCTCTGATTGGCTGGACTCTGTGTGAGTCCTGCAGAGGAGGACAGAGATGTGACTACTGTTTCAAGAACATGCAGTCAGGAGGCGGGGCTTACAATGTACTCCTGTGGCAGGTGACATGTCACTCACATGCACAGTCACTGTCCACTGATGTGTGCAGTGACAGGACCGGAACTGTCTGCGGGGGACGTGGTTCCTCCACAGCTCTCTGTGAGGCCTCCATCACAGCTGCCCGGGAGGTGGATGCCACAGGTGACACACACGGCCTCATAGATGCTGCGACACCAACAAACAAATACAGATCAATCTTTTAAAACTTAAAAAACACTTTAAAATAAGATACCTCTTACATCAGCAGTAAACTACATCTGAATACTAATATTGGATCAAATGACATTCATTTGAGAGTCACAACTTTTGTAAAGATGCACAATTCAGTCTCCAGAATACTGTTAAAGCTAGAAAGGTGGCAGGGTCTGCCACATATAAACAAAGTAAAACAGTATGAAATTGTGTTGTCCTTTAAGGTCACTTTGTTTTTTCAGTCATAAAAACAAAGAGCGTTTGTTTATTTAGTCTGTAAGCATAAAAAAAAATCAGTCAGTGAAGCTCTTTCTCTTCTGATTAAAAATGGTGCCATCTTCAGCATGGCCTTCAAACATCCCTAATCCTCCTCAACACAGTTACATCATGAACCGAAGGTCTTCCTCATCCAGGAGAAGACACGTCTGAAGCTCTATGCTTCTTTCAGTGTTGGTCACTGAGGACCATGATGTCCCAGAAACACGACAGGACACTGATCAAATGATAAATCATCACTAACTAACAAAGCACCACCTGTGAATTTCATATGGCAGTGAGTGAAAGACAAAGGCAACAGGTTTTGATACTATTTTTCATTATCTCACCTGACTGCACTCTCCTGATCTTTAAGCGAGTGCCCTGGGCTGTCTCAGGCCCCACCAGGATCACACCTGCTGGTGAAAATGTGGGAGATGAAGTACAGCCGTCTGATTGGATGTTAATGACGTCATCATTCATCAGAAGAGAGGCAGCAGGCTTACAGTCAAAGTCCTCATTCGAGGAAGTGAAGTCTGAACTTCCTGAGGTCTTGACAATGCAAGTCCTGCCACTGAACATGAAAACACACGCACACACACACACACACACACACACACACACACACACAATTATCCTGTTATTGTCATGAATCATGTATCTGTTACTATTTCTGGTGAGCTGAACTACTTTTTCATCTAAAAAATAGGTGTCGTGACCAGAGGAAGACTTCTCACCTGACTTTGCCCCCCCACCTTCCAGCGGCAGCATGTTCTCAGCTGCCACAGGCCGAACCATCAACAGAGGTACCACACGGCCTGAAGATCTTTCTCATCCAGGAGAAGACACGTCGGAAGCAATTCTTCTTCTTCTTCTCTGGCTTCTTCTTTGCCCCCATGTTTTCTGAAAATAAAAAGACATTAAAGACCTCAGCCGTACTCCAAAATGCACAACAGTTCAGACACAGTAGAGGTGACTGTTACTTACCAAATGAGCCCGAGTCCTCACATATTGATGACTCAATGCCATTTTCAGTGTCGGTCACTAAGGACCATGATGTCTCGTAACGGCCAGATTGAAAACTGAAAACACCACAAAAACGTTAGTCAGACTGTCATTCCTGTTATTGTCATCACATCTTAAAGCTGCAATAAGGAACTTTTCATTTTTGTTGTTTCTGAGGCTCCTGTGGACCAAAACCTCCTGAAGTAAAGCTCGTGATGATAGAGACTGAAAGACAAAGGCAAAAAGTTCTGATACTATTTTTCATCATCTCACCTGACTGCACTCTCCTGATCTTCCAGCAGCGTGCGCTGGGCTGTCGCAGGCCGAACCAGGATCACACCTGATGGTAGAAATGTGGGAGAAGGAGTGCAGTCCTCACTCGAGAACGGGGAAGTGAAGGCTGAACATCCTGAGGTCTTGTCAGTGTAAGTCCTGCCACTGAAAACACACAATTATCCTGTTATTGTCATGACGTCTTTAGAAGTCTTATTTTTGGCGATCTGAGCCATTTTCTCAGCTGAGAAATGGGTGTCATGACCAGAGGAAGACATCTCACCTGACTTTGCTCCCCTGACCTTCCAGCAGCAGTGTGTTCTCAGCCGTCGCAGGCCGAACCAGGATCACACCTGCTGGTGGAATGTGTGGAGATGGCGTGCAGCCGTCTGGTTGGTAAACCAAAGTAGGAGTGGAAGGTGGCAGTCTTTTACTCATGACTGCCGTCTTTGGTCTCATCATCCTACGACAGCTCGTCTCGGACCTCTCTGCCCCATTGCTACAAAAAGACATACTCACTGTTACACTGTTGTCCCGGAAAAACAGCAGGACACTGATCAAATGATAAATCATCACTGCCTAACAAAGCACCAACTACAGGACTCACATCTCACATGCACACTTACTTTGGGTAGTCTTTGGTGATAAACGGATGAATGAGGACTTCACGGGGAGTGATCCTCTCATCCTTATCCGTCTTCAGCATGGCCTTCAGGAGCTCGATGCACTGCTCTCGCTCTGCGGCCTCAGCTTCATTATTTTCCTCCAGACACATCTAGTTGAGGAAACAACGGTCATTTCCACCATCATGAAAGACAATCGATCATAGTGACAATGAAAGTTACTTCACACTTACCTCTTTGAGATCGTCCAGAGACTGGAGCTTGGGGACCTTGACACTGCTGAGGTGACATCTGAAATACTCAAAAGATGTCTGAAAGAAGGTTCAAAGTGTTTGTATTAATGTTCCTCAGAATCAATCTGAATGATCGACTGTTAAATGTTGGGAAATGTTAACAAGAAATAAAAGATGATAAAAGATTATAAGTCAGAGGAGGTTCACTTGGTACCTTGAGCTCCCAGGTGTTAGACTCAGTCCAGTTAAAGTACCTCTTTGTCCATAGACCAGTACTGAGAGCATGGTCTTCTGGCTGACCCAGGAGATCAGTGATGTTCTGCAGCTGGAGATTAAACACAGCATTCCATCAAAACATGTCAGAGGAAGTATTGTTCTCAGGAGGGCAAAGAAACGAATTGCCATGTCTGAATGTTCAGATCTCATCGGTTGGGTTAAGGTACAAAGTTCTTTGAACCACTAAACATCAGATTATTTCCTTCTGTCACACTCAAAGGAAATTTATGACATTTTTTCATCTGTTTGAACAAAACACCAAGATGGTTTCTCATTCCCTATTTTTAAAAAATTCCTTTTGATTCCCAGCTTTAGATGACTCATTATTGTACATGGAGCACTAATTAGAGCAAAACCACAAGCACAAGTGAAGACACACAAGTATGAGTAACTGACAAATTGTCTCAATATAGTAGGTGACTTACTATTTCATAGTCAGAGCGTCCACTGAACGGTAGTTTGCCACAGATCATTATGAACATCAGACAGCCCAGGGACCACATGTCAATGGCCTCAGAAAATGGACAGCCCAACATGATTTCTGGAGACCTGAATGTGAAAGAGAAACATTACACAGGATGTTTACACTGTCAGACTTGGGAAGGAAGAAATAAATGGTAAACTACTAATTCACTCCAGTGTAATAATAAAAATAATGAAGCCTACCTGAATGCCTGCGGTTGCAGGCGCATGCCCTGGGTGGCTTCTGATCTGGACATGGCAACACCGAAGTCAATGAGCTTGACTCTGAAGGGTCGTGCTTGGTGATTCGCGATCATGATGTTGTGGAGGTGCACATCAGCGTGGATCACCCCGATCCCCTTCAGCGCCTCAAATGCTGTCCCCATCTGAAAGTACAAGATCATTAGGAATGTACCAAAGCCTAAAAGTGACAGAGTGTCCAGTGCTTTGCTTTCCATCTGTGGTGCTGATGGAGTTCATACCTGCTGGATGACGGTTCTGATGTCACTCAGAAGCATAGGCGCAAAACTTGCCATTCCAAGGTAGTCGCCTAGGGTGACATCCAACACCTCCAACACGATTGCCTTTCCATATTTGGTTGGAAAGCAATCGATGAACTCGACGATGTTGTGTTGGTCGAGTTTGAGGCGCTTGAACCGTCTCAGCATGGAAACCTGGAGACACACGGCAAGTTTGACATGATTAGCTTTTTACAGTCAGTTAATGTATTTACGTGTGAAGTCTTTATAATGTGGTGCTTTAACCTCAGTGTACAGATAATCACTGTATCTTCATAAAGTGACGTTTGTAGATAGCTTAAAGTAGTTTAAAGGAAAAGGAATTGCTTGTTTGCAGGAGGCACTTACTGCACCTCTGACTATACAATATCTTTTACAACCGTGAACCTCAAAATCAACACCTCCCACCTCATTGATGGTTCTGTACTCGAAGCATTTAGGAATCTTCACAGCCACAGTCTGCTTGATGTCCTTTTTCCAACATTTCAACACCTTTCCAAAGTAGCCCTCTCCCAGAACGTTCAGGACCTCATATCCTCTGGGGAGCTGGACGGTGTTCATCTCAGGAGATGAGGTGGACTGTCTGGATACACTGGATCCCATTTTGTCTCTCAGAAAAACTGAAACAAAACAGGTGAAAACAAGAAAAAGGAGATGTTACTTTCATTCCCTTTTAAGGACCATAACAATGTTTCAGATATTGAGTATATATACTTTTGCTACCATCCTATGCTTTCTACCCCGTCAACGATTAGATGACACAACCGGCACTTCAGGTCTTTACAAAGACAATCGTGTGTTTATGTCATATTCCACATTTCAGTGATCATCTGATCGTCTGAGGTCTGAGCAAAATCAGGGGAATTTCCACTAAATGTTAATGATTCCTAAAGGGTATCTACAAATAAGACATTTATATGAAAAACAAATAAAACCAGAATTCTCAGAGGAGGATAACTGTTATAAACACACAAAAAACAAGGTCTAAACTACACCAGGGTCTTCAGAGGCAGAAATGGGAAAAGGAACTAGACACAGAAATATTACAGGAGGCTTCAACAATAATATTTAAACTATTGGAGAGACAGAGATGAGTCTGATGAGGGTATTCATTTATGCATTTAAAGGTCAAATTAACAGGAAACCTCCAGGATTTATTCATCTGTACAACTGCAAGGGTGCCTTTCCACAGTGTATATTAAATAAAGATGGGAGACGGAAGTTAAGATACAAATGCCTGAAAATGAATAAATATCTGTAAGACACAATCAAACACCTCAAGTTCAGGTATCTGGAGGGAATTCATCTGGTAAAACACCTTAAGGTTTTTGTCTGCAGGTCACTTTGATATTTTTCAGGCGTGTCCTAATACCTCTGCCTACTGGACAGATGTAGCACCAGAGATCAGATCTTGATTTTAATGTCACCGTTATTTAATGGGGAAATTAACCAACTGAGCTGGTAAAGCAAGTAGGACTATCCTCCAAGAACACAACCATTTCCCCATTCTCCTATTTATATACTGTATATCAGCCAAATATTACTGTTGTGCACAGAACATTCAAATATATAAGACTGTGAACTTGAACTGTAAGCGACAACATATCCGGTTACACTTTAAGTTCAGTTTCAACAATTACAGAAGCTGTCTCAGCTGTACACAGAGAGACGGGCCCTGCTCTGTTTACACCTGCACGTTCACATCTCCCAGAGTTCCATTGTCTCCATGGTGCACGAGACCAAAACGTTGTTTTTTTTTTGTTTGTTTTAAAAAAAGAGGTCGCCATCTTTTCCCCTAAATGTTCGACCATAAACATCTTAACATTTAATCCCTCAAACGAAAATAACAGTATTTAAAAATCACTAAACAACCGTGAACACATTCCTCACCTTTCGCGGGACTTTCAGCACATTCTTAACCTCTAAAAATCATTTTACACCGAGAAAAAACGTCGAGTATCGCCCAAAACTGACTTAGCTAAAGTTAAAGTTTACTAAGTTAGCTAAAATGCTATCAATAACCAATCTTTTAATTCACCAGTTTACCAAGAGTATATACATATTGTCAACCGAAACCCGCTTCTACACGTTTAAAAAGATGAATAAATACATTTGGTGTGATAATAAAAGATGTCCTACCTGCAGAGACTCAGGACAGCAGGTGCCTCGCCACAGGGGGTCAACCGGAGGCCACTTCTCCAGCAGTTAAAGATGGTCTACTTCTGGCAGTAGTTGTCCTAGAGCAAAGTAATCCAAAAGGTTTGTTTGCAAATAATATTACAGTTGATCAGGTATAATCCAAAAGGTTTGTCTGAGATGAAGCCTTACAGGTGATCAGGTTTAATCCAAAAAAAGGTTTGATTGAGATGAAGTCTTCAAGTGATCAGGTTTAAACCAAAAAAGGTTTGTCTGAGATGAAGTCTTCAGGTGAACAGGTATAATCCAAAAGGTTTAGTTGTGTAGAAGTTTTCCAGTCGATCGGGTTTCCCAGATAGCAACTTTCCAACAATAAATCCGCAGTAGGTCAACTTGTCAAAGTTTAATGTGCGAATGAGAAATAACTGAGATCTGCAGCTTTTATAGCTCTGGTCAACGTTCTGTTTCCATGGCCTTCAGTGACGCGCGTGCGTGCATGTGCGTGATCGAGCGACAGATTATGTGCAGCAAATTAATGTATTTAGTTTTCTTGTGTAAAATGTCGTCGTTCAATGATATGTAATTTAAATGCGTCAGCAATGTAACTTCATTCATGCCAATAAAGTTGATTTGAATTGGTAGATGTAAACGGTGGGAGTTTTGTGTGTGCTGCAGGTGTTTCTACAAGAGCTCCAGTTACAATCTTCAGTGTGTGGGGGTCTAAAATAATGAACGTTAGCGGCAGAGATCAATAACTAAATAATAAGTTTAACATCGATGGATCGACATTGACATCGATGGATTATTTTACTATTTTATCCATCTATCTCTACAATAGTATACAAGTAAATATACTGCATATATAATACAGACACATAATACTTTATTATATTATATACTCTTTATATTATAATTACATAAGTGTATATTATTATATTAACATATAAATACACATACAATATACACAATATTTCCTCCATTTCTCTAAAATAAAAGATTGAACTACCTGCCAAGACAGGTATTATTAGTTAAGACTATTTTTAAACTTTAAACTTAAAGGCAACAACACGTCCCGAGCACGTCAGGCTGCCTGGAAATAGAAATGAGTGTAGACGAACACTAACACCTCAAAAACAGCTTTTGTGGAGTTGTAGCTACCACGCCCTATTCATATTTGCTAGAAGTAGCAGCCTGACATATTGTTTGTTTGTGGTGTTGTTTTGTTCGTTTACCTTATATAAGGAACATTTCCCACTGATGAACCACTGCAGTTATTGGCCTAAAAGCCTGCTGTTGTTTCTGATACTTAATGTATACAGAGCTTTGGCTCTTGTCTGTCTCATGTATCAAGTTATTCATTACAGCAATTATGTTAAAAATAGCCTTATGTATCCTGTAGTTACCAATTAATAAAACTCTACTGTGAAAAAATAAGAATTTTGAAAAAACAAAAAATAAGTCTGTGTGATGCAACAAAGGTTTAGATGTATTTACCATGTAACTGCAGAAAATGAATCATATTGAGCTGATTAAATACAGTTTAAAAAGTTTTATTGTAATAAAATCTTATCTATACATATATCTATACACAAATCAATACATATATCCATACATCAATCTATACATATGTGTATATCTAAACATCTATCTATACATCAATCTATACAAATATCTCTACACCAATCCCTTAGTATATCTATACATTAATCTATACATTTATCTATACATCAATCTATACAAATGAGTATACATCTATCTAAAGATCTATCTATACATCAATCTATACAAATATCTCTACATCAATCTTAAAATCTATCTATACATGAATCTATACATTTATCTAAACATCTATCTGTACATCTATCTACACATCCATTGATCCATCTGCATGACATCACAGAAGTCCACAGTGAGGAGAGGAGGGCAGCTGATGCTCTGCACTGGATGGACTTGGTGGAGAATCAAGCTGCTCCATCACTGGGTGATGCTCCACATCCTCTGATTGGCTGGACTCTGTGTGAGTCCTGCAGAGGAGGACAGAGATGTGACAGCTGTTTCAAGAACATGCAGTCAGGAGGCGGGGCTTACAATGTACTCCTGTGGCAGGTGATACATGTCACTCACATGCACAGTCACTGTCCACTGATGTGTGCGGTGACAGGACCGGAACTGTCTGCGGGGGACGTGGTTCCTCCACAGCTCTCTGTGAGGCCTCCATCACAGCTGCCCGGGAGGTGGATGCCACTGGTGACACACACGGCCTCATAGACGCTGCTACACCAACACACAAATACAGATCAATCTTCTAAAACTTAAAAAACACTTTAAAATAAGATACCTCTTACATCCGCAGTAAACTACATCTGAATACTAATATTGGATCAAATGACATTCATTTGAGAGTCCTCATTCAAGGAGGTGAAGCCTGAACTTCCTGAGGTCTTGTCAATGTGAGTCCTGCCACTAAACATGAAAACACAGACACAAAATCATCCTGTTATGTCTCAAGAATCATGTCTCTGCTATTATTTCTGACGAGCTGAACTACTTTTTCATCTGATAAATGGATGTCATAACCAGGGGAACACATCTCACCTCTGGAATGTCTGGAGATGGAGTGCAACCGTCTGGTTGAATGTCGATGCTTTCGTCATCCGTCAGAGGAGTGGCGGGAGGCTCACTCACTTAGAGCACTGCAGATCTTCCATCGGATGTTTGACCTTGGCCACTGCAGGACGAACCAAAGTAAGAGTGGAAGGTGGTGTTGTCTTTTCCTCATGACTGCCGCCTTTGGTCTCTTCATATTACGATGGCTTGTCTCGGACTTCTCTGTCTTGTGTGGAGGGGATGCTGCTGCCAAAGTCCCATTGCTAAAAAATGACATACTCACTGTTACACTGATGTCCCAGACACACGACAGGACACTGATCAAATGATAAATCATCACTAACTAACAAAGCACCACCTGTGAATTTCATATGGCAGTGAGTGAAAGACAAAGGCAACAGGTTTTGATACTATTTTTCATCATCTCACCTGACTGCACTCTCCTGATCTTTAAGCGAGTGCGCTGGGCTGTCTCAGGCCGAACCAGGATCACACCTGCTGGTGAAAATGTGGGAGATGAAGTACAGCCGTCTGATTGGATGTTAATAACGTCAACATCCGTCAGAAGAGAGGCAGCAGACTTACAGTCAAAGTCCTCATTCGAGGAAGTGAAGTCTGAACTTCCTGAGGTCTTGACAATACAAGTCCTGCCACTGAACATGAAAACACACGCACACGCACACACACACACACACACACACACACACACACACACAATTATCCTGTTATTGTCATGAATCATGTATCTGTTACTATTTCTGGTGAGCTGAACTACTTTTTCATCTAAAAAATAGGTGTCGTGACCAGAGGAAGACATCTCACCTGACTTTGCCCCCCCACCTTCCAGCGGCAGCATGTTCTCAGCTGCCACAGGCCGAACCATCAACAGAGGTACCACACGGCCTGAAGATCTTTCTCATCCAGGAGAAGACACGTCGGAAGCAATTCTTCTTCTTCTTCTCTGGCTTCTTCTTTGCCCCCATGTTTTCTGAAAATAAAAAGACATTAAAGACCTCAGCTGTACTCCAAAATGCACAACAGTTCAGACACAGTAGAGGTGACTGTTACTTACCAAATGAGCCCGAGTCCTCACATATTGATGACTCAATGCCATTTTCAGTGTCGGTCACTAAGGACCATGATGTCTCGTAACGGCCAGATTGAAAACTGAAAACGCCACAAAAACGTTAGTCAGACTGTCATTCCTGTTATTGTCATCACATCTTCAAGCTGCAATAAGGAACTTTTCATTTTTGTTGTTTCTGAGGCTCCTGTGGACCAAAACCTCCTGAAGTACAGCTCGTGATCTAACTTTCGAGTGGATTTGATGTGGAAGAGACTGAAAGACAAAGGCAAAAGTTTCTGACAGTATTTTTCATCATCTCACCTGACTGCACTCTCCTGATCTTCCAGCAGTAGTGTGTTCTCAGCCGTCGCAGGCCGAACCAGGATCACACCTGATGGTAGAAATGTGGGAGAAGGAGTGCAGTCCTCACTCGAGAACGGGGAAGTGAAGGCTGAACATCCTGAGGTCTTGTCAGTGTAAGTCCTGCCACTGAAAACACACAATTATCCTGTTGTTGTCATGACGTCTTTAGAAGTCTTATTTTTGGCAATCTGAGCCATTTTCTCAGCTGAGAAATGGGTGTCATGACCAGAGGAAGACATCTCACCTGACTTTGCTCCCCTGACCTTCCAGCAGCAGTGTGTTCTCAGCCGTCGCAGGCCGAACCAGGATCACACCTGCTGGTGGAATGTGTGGAGATGGCGTGCAGCCGTCTGGTTGGTAAACCAAAGTAGGAGTGGAAGGTGGCAGTCTTTTACTCATGACTGCCGTCTTTGGTCTCATCATCCTACGACAGCTCGTCTCGGACCTCTCTGCCCCATGTCTACAAAAAGACACATTTACTGTTACACTGTTGTCCCGGAAAAACAGCAGGACACTGATCAAATGATAAATCATTACTGCCTAACAAAGCACCAACTACAGGACTCACATCTCACATGCACACTTACTTTGGGTAGTCTTTGGTGATAAACGGATGAATGAGGACTTCACGGGGAGTGATCCTCTCATCCTTATCCGTCTTCAGCATGGCCTTCAGGAGCTCGATGCACTGCTCTCGCTCTGCGGCCTCAGCTTCATTATTTTCCTCCAGACACATCTAGTTGAGGAAACAACGGTCATTTCCACCATCATGAAAGACAATCGATCATAGTGACAATGAAAGTTACTTCACGCTTACTTCTTTGAGATCGTCCAGAGACTGGAGCTTGGGGACCTTGACACTGCTGAGGTGACATCTGAAATACTCAAAAGATGTCTGAAAGAAGGTTCAAAGTGTTTGTATTAATGTTCCTCAGAATCAATCTGAATGATCGACTGTTAAATGTTGGGAAATGTTAACAAGAAATAAAAGATGATAAAAGATTATAAGTCAGAGGAGGTTCACTTGGTACCTTGAGCTCCCAGGTGTTAGACTCAGTCCAGTTAAAGTACCTCTTTGTCCATAGACCAGTACTGAGAGCATGGTCTTCTGGCTGACCCAGGAGATCAGTGATGTTCTGCAGCTGGAGATTAAACACAGCATTCCATCAAAACATGTCAGAGGAAGTATTGTTCTCAGGAGGGCAAAGAAACGAATTGCCATGTCTGAATGTTCAGATCTCATCGGTTGGGTTAAGGTACAAAGTTCTTTGAACCACTAAACATCAGATTATTTCCTTCTGTCACACTCAAAGGAAATTTATGACATTTTTTCATCTGTTTGAACAAAACACCAAGATGGTTTCTCATTCCCTATTTTTAAAAAATTCCTTTTGATTCCCAGCTTTAGATGACTCATTATTGTACATGGAGCACTAATTAGAGCAAAACCACAAGCACAAGTGAAGACACACAAGTATGAGTAACTGACAAATTGTCTCAATATAGTAGGTGACTTACTATTTCATAGTCAGAGCGTCCACTGAACGGTAGTTTGCCACAGATCATTATGAACATCAGACAGCCCAGGGACCACATGTCAATGGCCTCAGAAAATGGACAGCCCAACATGATTTCTGGAGACCTGAATGTGAAAGAGAAACATTACACAGGATGTTTACACTGTCAGACTTGGGAAGGAAGAAATAAATGGTAAACTACTAATTCACTCCAGTGTAATAATAAAAATAATGAAGCCTACCTGAATGCCTGCGGTTGCAGGCGCATGCCCTGGGTGGCTTCTGATCTGGACATGGCAACACCGAAGTCAATGAGCTTGACTCTGAAGGGTCGTGCTTGGTGATTCGCGATCATGATGTTGTGGAGGTGCACATCAGCGTGGATCACCCCGATCCCCTTCAGCGCCTCAAATGCTGTCCCCATCTGAAAGTACAAGATCATTAGGAATGTACCAAAGCCTAAAAGTGACAGAGTGTCCAGTGCTTTGCTTTCCATCTGTGGTGCTGATGGAGTTCATACCTGCTGGATGACGGTTCTGATGTCACTCAGAAGCATAGGCGCAAAACTTGCCATTCCAAGGTAGTCGCCTAGGGTGACATCCAACACCTCCAACACGATTGCCTTTCCATATTTGGTTGGAAAGCAATCGATGAACTCGACGATGTTGTGTTGGTCGAGTTTGAGGCGCTTGAACCGTCTCAGCATGGAAACCTGGAGACACACGGCAAGTTTGACATGATTAGCTTTTTACAGTCAGTTAATGTATTTACGTGTGAAGTCTTTATAATGTGGTGCTTTAACCTCAGTGTACAGATAATCACTGTATCTTCATAAAGTGACGTTTGTAGATAGCTTAAAGTAGTTTAAAGGAAAAGGAATTGCTTGTTTGCAGGAGGCACTTACTGCACCTCTGACTATACAATATCTTTTACAACCGTGAACCTCAAAATCAACACCTCCCACCTCATTGATGGTTCTGTACTCGAAGCATTTAGGAATCTTCACAGCCACAGTCTGCTTGATGTCCTTTTTCCAACATTTCAACACCTTTCCAAAGTAGCCCTCTCCCAGAACGTTCAGGACCTCATATCCTCTGGGGAGCTGGACGGTGTTCATCTCAGGAGATGAGGTGGACTGTCTGGATACACTGGATCCCATTTTGTCTCTCAGAAAAACTGAAACAAAACAGGTGAAAACAAGAAAAAGGAGATGTTACTTTCATTCCCTTTTAAGGACCATAACAATGTTTCAGATATTGAGTATATATACTTTTGCTACCATCCTATGCTTTCTACCCCGTCAACGATTAGATGACACAACCGGCACTTCAGGTCTTTACAAAGACAATCGTGTGTTTATGTCATATTCCACATTTCAGTGATCATCTGATCGTCTGAGGTCTGAGCAAAATCAGGGGAATTTCCACTAAATGTTAATGATTCCTAAAGGGTATCTACAAATAAGACATTTATATGAAAAACAAATAAAACCAGAATTCTCAGAGGAGGATAATGCTGTTATAAACACACACAAAAACAAGGTCTAAACTACACCAGGGTCTTCAGAGGCAGAAATGGGAAAAGGAACTAGACACAGAAATATTACAGGAGGCTTCAACAATAATATTTAAACTATTGGAGAGACAGAGATGAGTCTGATGAGGGTATTCATTTATGCATTTAAAGGTCAAATTAACAGGAAACCTCCAGGATTTATTCATCTGTACAACTGGAAGGGTGCCTTTCCACAGTGTATATTAAATAAAGATGGGAGACGGAAGTTAAGATACAAATGCCTGAAAATGAATTAATATCTGTAAGACACAATCAAACACCTCAAGTTCAGGTATCTGGAGGGAATTCATCTGGTAAAACACCTTAAGGTTTTTGTCTGCAGGTCACTTTGATATTTTTCAGGCGTGTCCTAATACCTCTGCCTACTGGACAGATGTAGCACCAGAGATCAGATCTTGATTTTAATGTCACCGTTATTTCATGGGGAAATTAACCAACTGAGCTGGTAAAGCAAGTAGGACTATCCTCCAAGAACACAACCATTTCCCCATTCTCCTATTTATATACTGTATATCAGCCAAATATTACTGTTGTGCACAGAACATTCAAATATATAAGACTGTGAACTTGAACTGTAAGCGACAACATATCCGGTTACACTTTAAGTTCAGTTTCAACAATTACAGAAGCTGTCTCAGCTGTACACAGAGAGACGGGCCCTGCTCTGTTTACACCTGCACGTTCACATCTCCCAGAGTTCCATTGTCTCCATGGTGCACGAGACCAAAACGTTGTTTTTTTTTTGTTTGTTTTAAAAAAAGAGGTCGCCATCTTTTCCCCTAAATGTTCGACCATAAACATCTTAACATTTAATCCCTCAAACGAAAATAACAGTATTTAAAAATCACTAAACAACCGTGAACACATTCCTCACCTTTCGCGGGACTTTCAGCACATTCTTAACCTCTAAAAATCATTTTACACCGAGAAAAAACGTCGAGTATCGCCCAAAACTGACTTAGCTAAAGTTAAAGTTTACTAAGTTAGCTAAAATGCTATCAATAACCAATCTTTTAATTCACCAGTTTACCAAGAGTATATACATATTGTCAACCGAAACCCGCTTCTACACGTTTAAAAAGATGAATAAATACATTTGGTGTGATAATAAAAGATGTCCTACCTGCAGAGACTCAGGACAGCAGGTGCCTCGCCACAGGGGGTCAACCGGAGGCCACTTCTCCAGCAGTTAAAGATGGTCTACTTCTGGCAGTAGTTGTCCTAGAGCAAAGTAATCCAAAAGGTTTGTTTGCAAATAATATTACAGTTGATCAGGTATAATCCAAAAGGTTTGTCTGAGATGAAGCCTTACAGGTGATCAGGTTTAATCCAAAAAAAGGTTTGATTGAGATGAAGTCTTCAAGTGATCAGGTTTAAACCAAAAAAGGTTTGTCTGAGATGAAGTCTTCAGGTGAACAGGTATAATCCAAAAGGTTTAGTTGTGTAGAAGTTTTCCAGTCGATCGGGTTTCCCAGATAGCAACTTTCCAACAATAAATCCGCAGTAGGTCAACTTGTCAAAGTTTAATGTGCGAATGAGAAATAACTGAGATCTGCAGCTTTTATAGCTCTGGTCAACGTTCTGTTTCCATGGCCTTCAGTGACGCGCGTGCGTGCATGTGCGTGATCGAGCGACAGATTATGTGCAGCAAATTAATGTATTTAGTTTTCTTGTGTAAAATGTCGTCGTTCAATGATATGTAATTTAAATGCGTCAGCAATGTAACTTCATTCATGCCAATAAAGTTGATTTGAATTGGTAGATGTAAACGGTGGGAGTTTTGTGTGTGCTGCAGGTGTTTCTACAAGAGCTCCAGTTACAATCTTCAGTGTGTGGGGGTCTAAAATAATGAACGTTAGCGGCAGAGATCAATAACTAAATAATAAGTTTAACATCGATGGATCGACATTGACATCGATGGATTATTTTACTATTTTATCCATCTATCTCTACAATAGTATACAAGTAAATATACTGCATATATAATACAGACACATAATACTTTATTATATTATATACTCTTTATATTATAATTACATAAGTGTATATTATTATATTAACATATAAATACACATACAATATACACAATATTTCCTCCATTTCTCTAAAATAAAAGATTGAACTACCTGCCAAGACAGGTATTATTAGTTAAGACTATTTTTAAACTTTAAACTTAAAGGCAACAACACGTCCCGAGCACGTCAGGCTGCCTGGAAATAGAAATGAGTGTAGACGAACACTAACACCTCAAAAACAGCTTTTGTGGAGTTGTAGCTACCACGCCCTATTCATATTTGCTAGAAGTAGCAGCCTGACATATTGTTTGTTTGTGGTGTTGTTTTGTTCGTTTACCTTATATAAGGAACATTTCCCACTGATGAACCACTGCAGTTATTGGCCTAAAAGCCTGCTGTTGTTTCTGATACTTAATGTATACAGAGCTTTGGCTCTTGTCTGTCTCATGTATCAAGTTATTCATTACAGCAATTATGTTAAAAATAGCCTTATGTATCCTGTAGTTACCAATTAATAAAACTCTACTGTGAAAAAATAAGAATTTTGAAAAAACAAAAAATAAGTCTGTGTGATGCAACAAAGGTTTAGATGTATTTACCATGTAACTGCAGAAAATGAATCATATTGAGCTGATTAAATACAGTTTAAAAAGTTTTATTGTAATAAAATCTTATCTATACATATATCTATACACAAATCAATACATATATCCATACATCAATCTATACATATGTGTATATCTAAACATCTATCTATACATCAATCTATACAAATATCTCTACACCAATCCCTTAGTATATCTATACATTAATCTATACATTTATCTAAACATCTATCTATACATCAATCTATACAAATGAGTATACATCTATCTAAAGATCTATCTATACATCAATCTATACAAATATCTCTACATCAATCTTAAAATCTATCTATACATTAATCTATACATTTATCTAAACATCTATCTGTACATCTATCTACACATCCATTGATCCATCTGCATGACATCACAGAAGTCCACAGTGAGGAGAGGAGGGCAGCTGATGCTCTGCACTGGATGGACTTGGTGGAGAATCAAGCTGCTCCATCACTGGGTGATGCTCCACATCCTCTGATTGGCTGGACTCTGTGTGAGTCCTGCAGAGGAGGACAGAGATGTGACAGCTGTTTCAAGAACATGCAGTCAGGAGGCGGGGCTTACAATGTACTCCTGTGGCAGGTGATACATGTCACTCACATGCACAGTCACTGTCCACTGATGTGTGCGGTGACAGGACCGGAACTGTCTGCGGGGACGTGGTTCCTCCACAGCTCTCTGTGAGGCCTCCATCACAGCTGCCCGGGAGGTGGATGCCACTGGTGACACACACGGCCTCATAGACGCTGCTACACCAACACACAAATACAGATCAATCTTCTAAAACTTAAAAAACACTTTAAAATAAGATACCTCTTACATCCGCAGTAAACTACATCTGAATACTAATATTGGATCAAATGACATTCATTTGAGAGTCCTCATTCAAGGAGGTGAAGCCTGAACTTCCTGAGGTCTTGTCAATGTGAGTCCTGCCACTAAACATGAAAACACAGACACAAAATCATCCTGTTATGTCTCAAGAATCATGTCTCTGCTATTATTTCTGACGAGCTGAACTACTTTTTCATCTGATAAATGGATGTCATAACCAGGGGAACACATCTCACCTCTGGAATGTCTGGAGATGGAGTGCAACCGTCTGGTTGAATGTCGATGCTTTCGTCATCCGTCAGAGGAGTGGCGGGAGGCTCACTAAGAGCACTCTGCAGATCTTCCATCGGATGTTTGACCTTGGCCACTGCAGGACGAACCAAAGTAAGAGTGGAAGGTGGTGTTGTCTTTTACTCATGACTGCCGCCTTTGGTCTCATCATATTACGATGGCTTGTCTCGGACTTCTCTGTCTTGTGTGGAGGGGATGCTGCTGCCAAAGTCCCATTGCTACAAAATGACATACTCACTGTTACACTGATGTCCCAGACACACGACAGGACACTGATCAAATGATAAATCATCACTAACTAACAAAGCACCACCTGTGAATTTTATATGGCAGTGAGTGAAAGACAAAGGCAACAGGTTTTGATACTATTTTTCATCATCTCACCTGACTGCACTCTCCTGATCTTTAAGCGAGTGCGCTGGGCTGTCTCAGGCCGAACCAGGATCACACCTGCTGGTGAAAATGTGGGAGATGAAGTACAGCCGTCTGATTGGATGTTAATAACGTCAACATCCGTCAGAAGAGAGGCAGCAGACTTACAGTCAAAGTCCTCATTCGAGGAAGTGAAGTCTGAACTTCCTGAGGTCTTGACAATACAAGTCCTGCCACTGAACATGAAAACACACGCACACGCACACACACACACACACACACACACACACACACACACAATTATCCTGTTATTGTCATGAATCATGTATCTGTTACTATTTCTGGTGAGCTGAACTACTTTTTCATCTAAAAAATAGGTGTCGTGACCAGAGGAAGACATCTCACCTGACTTTGCCCCCCCACCTTCCAGCGGCAGCATGTTCTCAGCTGCCACAGGCCGAACCATCAACAGAGGTACCACACGGCCTGAAGATCTTTCTCATCCAGGAGAAGACACGTCGGAAGCAATTCTTCTTCTTCTTCTCTGGCTTCTTCTTTGCCCCCATGTTTTCTGAAAATAAAAAGACATTAAAGACCTCAGCTGTACTCCAAAATGCACAACAGTTCAGACACAGTAGAGGTGACTGTTACTTACCAAATGAGCCCGAGTCCTCACATATTGATGACTCAATGCCATTTTCAGTGTCGGTCACTAAGGACCATGATGTCTCGTAACGGCCAGATTGAAAACTGAAAACACCACAAAAACGTTAGTCAGACTGTCATTCCTGTTATTGTCATCACATCTTAAAGCTGCAATAAGGAACTTTTCATTTTTGTTGTTTCTGAGGCTCCTGTGGACCAAAACCTCCTGAAGTACAGCTCGTGATCTAACTTTCGAGTGGATTTGATGTGGAAGAGACTGAAAGACAAAGGCAAAAGTTTCTGACAGTATTTTTCATCATCTCACCTGACTGCACTCTCCTGACCTTCCAGCAGTAGTGTGTTCTCAGCCGTCGCAGGCCGAACCAGGATCACACCTGATGGTAGAAATGTGGGAGAAGGAGTGCAGTCCTCACTCGAGAACGGGGAAGTGAAGGCTGAACATCCTGAGGTCTTGTCAGTGTAAGTCCTGCCACTGAAAACACACAATTATCCTGTTGTTGTCATGACGTCTTTAGAAGTCTTATTTTTTGCAATCTGAGCCATTTTCTCAGCTGAGAAATGGGTGTCATGACTAGAGGAAGACATCTCACCTGACGTTGCTCCCCTGACCTTCCAGCAGCAGTGTGTTCTCAGCCGTCGCAGGCCGAACCAGGATCACACCTGCTGGTGGAATGTGTGGAGATGGCGTGCAGCCGTCTGGTTGGTAAACCAAAGTAGGAGTGGAAGGTGGCAGTCTTTTACTCATGACTGCCGTCTTTGGTCTCATCATCCTACGACAGCTCGTCTCGGACCTCTCTGCCCCATTGCTACAAAAAGACACATTTACTGTTACACTGTTGTCCCGGAAAAACAGCAGGACACTGATCAAATGATAAATCATTACTGCCTAACAAAGCACCAACTACAGGACTCACATCTCACATGCACACTTACTTTGGGTAGTCTTTGGTGATAAACGGATGAATGAGGACTTCACGGGGAGTGATCCTCTCATCCTTATCCGTCTTCAGCATGGCCTTCAGGAGCTCGATGCACTGCTCTCGCTCTGCGGCCTCAGCTTCATTATTTTCCTCCAGACACATCTAGTTGAGGAAACAACGGTCATTTCCACCATCATGAAAGACAATCGATCATAGTGACAATGAAAGTTACTTCACGCTTACTTCTTTGAGATCGTCCAGAGACTGGAGCTTGGGGACCTTGACACTGCTGAGGTGACATCTGAAATACTCAAAAGATGTCTGAAAGAAGGTTCAAAGTGTTTGTATTAATGTTCCTCAGAATCAATCTGAATGATCGACTGTTAAATGTTGGGAAATGTTAACAAGAAATAAAAGATGATAAAAGATTATAAGTCAGAGGAGGTTCACTTGGTACCTTGAGCTCCCAGGTGTTAGACTCAGTCCAGTTAAAGTACCTCTTTGTCCATAGACCAGTACTGAGAGCATGGTCTTCTGGCTGACCCAGGAGATCAGTGATGTTCTGCAGCTGGAGATTAAACACAGCATTCCATCAAAACATGTCAGAGGAAGTATTGTTCTCAGGAGGGCAAAGAAACGAATTGCCATGTCTGAATGTTCAGATCTCATCGGTTGGGTTAAGGTACAAAGTTCTTTGAACCACTAAACATCAGATTATTTCCTTCTGTCACACTCAAAGGAAATTTATGACATTTTTTCATCTGTTTGAACAAAACACCAAGATGGTTTCTCATTCCCTATTTTTAAAAAATTCCTTTTGATTCCCAGCTTTAGATGACTCATTATTGTACATGGAGCACTAATTAGAGCAAAACCACAAGCACAAGTGAAGACACACAAGTATGAGTAACTGACAAATTGTCTCAATATAGTAGGTGACTTACTATTTCATAGTCAGAGCGTCCACTGAACGGTAGTTTGCCACAGATCATTATGAACATCAGACAGCCCAGGGACCACATGTCAATGGCCTCAGAAAATGGACAGCCCAACATGATTTCTGGAGACCTGAATGTGAAAGAGAAACATTACACAGGATGTTTACACTGTCAGACTTGGGAAGGAAGAAATAAATGGTAAACTACTAATTCACTCCAGTGTAATAATAAAAATAATGAAGCCTACCTGAATGCCTGCGGTTGCAGGCGCATGCCCTGGGTGGCTTCTGATCTGGACATGGCAACACCGAAGTCAATGAGCTTGACTCTGAAGGGTCGTGCTTGGTGATTCGCGATCATGATGTTGTGGAGGTGCACATCAGCGTGGATCACCCCGATCCCCTTCAGCGCCTCAAATGCTGTCCCCATCTGAAAGTACAAGATCATTAGGAATGTACCAAAGCCTAAAAGTGACAGAGTGTCCAGTGCTTTGCTTTCCATCTGTGGTGCTGATGGAGTTCATACCTGCTGGATGACGGTTCTGATGTCACTCAGAAGCATAGGCGCAAAACTTGCCATTCCAAGGTAGTCGCCTAGGGTGACATCCAACACCTCCAACACGATTGCCTTTCCATATTTGGTTGGAAAGCAATCGATGAACTCGACGATGTTGTGTTGGTCGAGTTTGAGGCGCTTGAACCGTCTCAGCATGGAAACCTGGAGACACACGGCAAGTTTGACATGATTAGCTTTTTACAGTCAGTTAATGTATTTACGTGTGAAGTCTTTATAATGTGGTGCTTTAACCTCAGTGTACAGATAATCACTGTATCTTCATAAAGTGACGTTTGTAGATAGCTTAAAGTAGTTTAAAGGAAAAGGAATTGCTTGTTTGCAGGAGGCACTTACTGCACCTCTGACTATACAATATCTTTTACAACCGTGAACCTCAAAATCAACACCTCCCACCTCATTGATGGTTCTGTACTCGAAGCATTTAGGAATCTTCACAGCCACAGTCTGCTTGATGTCCTTTTTCCAACATTTCAACACCTTTCCGAAGTAGCCCTCTCCCAGAACGTTCAGGACCTCATATCCTCTGGGGAGCTGGACGGTGTTCATCTCAGGAGATGAGGTGGACTGTCTGGATACACTGGATCCCATTTTGTCTCTCAGAAAAACTGAAACAAAACAGGTGAAAACAAGAAAAAGGAGATGTTACTTTCATTCCCTTTTAAGGACCATAACAATGTTTCAGATATTGAGTATATATACTTTTGCTACCATCCTATGCTTTCTACCCCGTCAACGATTAGATGACACAACCGGCACTTCAGGTCTTTACAAAGACAATCGTGTGTTTATGTCATATTCCACATTTCAGTGATCATCTGATCGTCTGAGGTCTGAGCAAAATCAGGGGAATTTCCACTAAATGTTAATGATTCCTAAAGGGTATCTACAAATAAGACATTTATATGAAAAACAGATAAACCTGAATTCTCAGAGGAGGATAATGCCGTTATAAACACAAAAAAACAATGTCTAAACTACACCAGGGTCTTCAGAGGCAGAAATGGGAAAAGGAACTAGACACAGAAATATTACAGGAGGCTTCAACAATAATATTTAAACTATTGGAGAGACAGAGATGAGTCTGATGAGGGTATTCATTTATGCATTTAAAGGTCAAATTAACAGGAAACCTCCAGGATTTATTCATCTTTACAACTGCAAGGGTGCCTTTCCACAGTGTATATTAAATAAAGATGGGAGACGGAAGTTAAGATACAAATGCCTGAAAATGAATTAATATCTGTAAGACACAATCAAACACCTCAAGTTCAGGTATCTGGAGGGAATTCATCTGGAAAAACACCTTAAGGTTTTTGTCTGCAGGTCACTTTGATATTTTTCAGGCGTGTCCTAATACCTCTGCCTACTGGACAGATGTAGCACCAGAGATCAGATCTTGATTTTAATGTCACCGTTATTTAATGGGGAAATGAACCAACTGAGCTGGTAAAGCAAGTAGAACTATCCTCCAAGAACACAACCATTTCCCCATTCTCATATTTATATACTGTATATCAGCCAAATATTACTGTTGTGCACAGAACATTCAAATATATAAGACTGTGAACTTGAACTGTAAGCGACAACATATCCGGTTACACTTTAAGTTCAGTTTCAACAATTACAGAAGCTGTCTCAGCTGTACACAGAGAGACGGGCCCTGCTCTGTTTACACCTGCACGTTCACATCTCCCAGAGTTCCATTGTCTCCATGGTGCACGAGACCAAAACGTTGTTTTTTTTTTGTTTTTTTTAAAAAAAGAGGTCGCCATCTTTTCCCCTAAATGTTCGACCATAAACATCTTAACATTTAATCCCTCAAACGAAAATAACAGTATTTAAAAATCACTAAACAACCGTGAACACATTCCTCACCTTTCGCGGGACTTTCAGCACATTCTTAACCTCTAAAAATCATTTTACACCGAGAAAAAACGTCGAGTATCGCCCAAAACTGACTTAGCTAAAGTTAAAGTTTACTAAGTTAGCTAAAATGCTATCAATAACCAATCTTTTAATTCACCAGTTTACCAAGAGTATATACACATTGTCAACCGAAACCCGCTTCTACACGTTTTAAAAGATGAATAAATACATTTGGTGTGATAATAAAAGATGTCCTACCTGCAGAGACTCAGGACAGCAGGTGCCTCGCCACAGGGGGTCAACCGGAGGCCACTTCTCCAGCAGTTAAAGATGGTCTACTTCTGGCAGTAGTTGTCCTAGAGCAAAGTAATCCAAAAGGTTTGTTTGCAAATAATCTTACAGTTGATCAGGTATAATCCAAAAGGTTTGTCTGAGATGAAGCCTTACAGGTGATCAGGTTTAATCCAAAAAAAGGTTTGATTGAGATGAAGTCTTCAAGTGATCAGGTTTAAACCAAAAAAGGTTTGTCTGAGATGAAGTCTTCAGGTGAACAGGTATAATCCAAAAGGTTTAGTTCTGTAGAAGTTTTCCAGTCGATCGGGTTTCCCAGATAGCAACTTTCCAACAATAAATCCGCAGTAGGTCAACTTGTCAAAGTTTAATGTGCGAATGAGAAATAACTGAGATCTGCAGCTTTTATAGCTCTGGTCAACGTTCTGTTTCCATGGCCTTCAGTGACGCGCGTGCGTGCGCATGTGCGTGCATGTGCGTGATCGAGTGACAGATTATGTGCAGCAAATTAATGTATTTAGTTTTCTTGTGTAAAATGTCGTCATTCAATAATATGTCATTTAAATGTGTCAGTAATGTAACTTCATTCATGCCAATAAAGTTGATTTGAATTGGTAGATGTAAACGGTGGGAGTTTTGTGTGTGCTGCAGGTGTTTCTACAAGAGCTCCAGTTACAATCTTCAGTGTGTGGGGGTCTAAAATAATGAACGTTAGCGGCAGAGATCAATAAATAAATAATAAACGAGAGAAAAGGAGGGAGAGCGAAGACCATTTCCACCAGTTCAAGAAAAAAAAAGATGAAAACCAGAAAATAATGAAAAAATATTTGAGAGATAAATTATGAGATAAAAGTCAAATTGTGAATTTAAAAGTCAAATTATGGGATTAAAAATTACACTTTTATAATTCTTATTATAGACATGTCAAATTAAAGACCTACCCACCCTCCAGAGAACAGAGCGTCTACACATTGTACTGTTTGTGTTGTATTAAAATTAATAATTATTATGGTATACAAGATTGCATCCAAAAGTGGAGCCAAGCAGCTAACTAAGAACATGTCCACTTGCCATAAGGCCCTCTACAAAAACAGCAGGAAGGCATGTTTTCTGTTTTGTGCCTCTATATAGTATAATTAAAGTGGGTGACATGCACTCAAGTGGATTTCATATCTGTTAATTTCCTATGACATTTTTTCTATTGTTAACAGACAGGACCAGTTGATCCTGTTGAAATGACACATGGTGATATACTAGTCTATCCTGACATTGGATGTGACCGTCACAGATCTGACTTAAAATATTTTGAAATATCCAGACAGCAGAAATCAGTTGTGCTCGGTTACTAGCCGTATCTATACAATATCCTGACGTTGGACATGACTAATGAATCTTCTGCAGATATGATCACTGTCCATTTCTGAATATGATGCATATTTCTTCTATCTTTAGTATCCAGGATGACATGCACTCCAGATTCAATTAAGCATTATTAAAGTGGTCCCATGTTTCATTTTACATTCATTTCTACACTCTGGTACTGCTACTTTTACATAAATACAAAATCTGTTTACTTCTTCCACCTCTGCCCTTGACTTATTCCTTCATAGACTTGTGTTGATAGGAAGGAGTTGTGTGTGTGTAAGTTTTCACAGACTCTCTCCTTTGTGATGTGCTTACAACCTGTCCAATGTTCTCATCCTTTTACTCCTTGTTGGATATATGGGAATTTGAAAAGATCTGTTTTGCATTCTACAAATGAATCTAGACCACTCAGCGTACCTGCTTGTTGAAAGAGCCTCCTGGTGACAAACATGTTTCTGGAGCAGTTTAACAACAATGCACCTGATTCACCTGATTCACATGAACATCGCTGAGGTTAAAAACACATCTCACAGTAGACTCTTTCACTTCAGAAGTCTGAGTGTTTTATTGATTGTGACACTAAACCAGTTGTATTGAGATAGTATGGTAACAAAGTGAGTTCAGCGGACCGCTGTGCTGCTGCCGTTGTGTGGTTTGGTTGTTGTCCTCTCTCAGGACTGCCAGGGACACAGGCGGAGTCCTGCCCTGTGACATCAACATAAATAGGTTTCAGCAGTTTTTTTTTTGTTGTTGTTTTTTTTTACGTAGGAAGGACAATAGCATTTCAATCAAATTCAAACCTTTATTCAAGCCTTAGATAACTGAGGTGTTCCTCATTTTGATTGAGTTGAAATAATTTGAAAAGAACAATACTGGTGCAGTGTTTTGAGATCATCATCTTGACTTGTTCAGGGGTAGTGAGAGTATTGATACGATAAGGGTTATTGCTATACAGTACCATTGGACTTTTGAGTGTTTGTCTGCAGACTAAATCATCTCTAATTTATCTAACATTCTGTCACAGGCTATTTTAGAAAAGATTCACAGGTTCCATATTTTACACTGAGTATTGGAGCAGTGAAATATATTTAAAGACTTAAGTTATATGAAATAGTTCTATTTTTGTTATATTATTCAGCTATTTACTTGAACTGAAACACAGATGACCACTGCTCTCCAGCAGGTCCTGTGTTGCAAAGAATTTGGGGAGAGCGTTAACTTATTTTCTTTTTGTAAAAGATGGTGTAGTTTGTTTTCTGAAATGCACTAAAACACCTTAGCCTTAAAAGAATTGGTACATCTCTAATCATGGCGTCCACAGGATATACTTCTGGGTTATTTCACTCAGTCAGAAATAGTGCTGTCAGTCATCCTCTTTTATCACATTTTCATTACTCTAACTACTCGATGTTTGCATTTTTTTAAGGCTCAAACCTACAATAAATATTATATGTATTATATTCACTGTATATGAATATTTACAGAATACTTATGTTTTACCTCTACACTGTCTATCAGCATGTGGTGGTCATAGGTTCTGTCCACTAGAGGGCGGTCACACATTACCGTTTTCTTGTTAAAGCTGCTATTCCATCAAAATTAGCGGGTTTATCGCAAATTGACCCCATTCCCACTTCCCGCAGGCCAGGCAGCTTGTCTGTGATTTTTTTTTTTTTTTTTTTGTAATTGTAAATAGAGTTATTCATTCTTGAGGTGAGATTTCTCCACATTGCTTTGAACCTGTGGTAGAGTTTTTGTTTGACATTTAAGAAGTTTTGTTTGTTACTTTTGGCACAAATCTAATTCCATAGAGTAAGACGCCAGGAAGAAGATGTGAAGACAATGATGAGCTAACTAACCTATGAAAGAACTGATTTGACGTAAGGTCAATGGTCAGAATACTATAAATAGAGTTTATTCATTCTTGAGGTGATTTTGAGGTGAGATTTCTCCACATTGCTGCAGTGAAATGTAACCAAATGTGAACCTGTGATAAATGTTATTAGCTTAATATAGGGACAAACACATGTAAAAGAACAATATGAATCAACATTGATTACAATCATTCTTACAATAAAATAAAGCAGGCATATTTCTAAAAGTAATGCTGAGACAACTTAATTGCTTTATAAAAATGTATAGATTTGGGTTTTGATTTCATCACCAGTATTATAAAATCGAAACTGGATCTTGTTTTTTTCTTTTTTACATATATGTACAGCTGAGGTGTTTCAACATGGCAGACTCTCATGACTGCTGTCCAGTGTGCTGATCCTGGAGCTGTCCGTGGTACCCGCCGTCAACATGGTGAGTAATTTAGCCTCACACAGACTGAGATGTGTTCCAGATCAGATGATGACCTCAGTCAGTCCAACATCAGCTGTTTGGGTTAGTGTTAAACTGCTTGACCTCATTCGACTGGGAACCTTTGTGACACCCTGTATTATATAGTAACATTTAATAATTTCCTCTCAGGGTACCATCTGTCTTTAAGTCATTTCTATTATTGTTGTATGTTGCTTGTACATTTCATCTGTTTTAACCATCAGCTCAAATCACAACTGTGAATAAACATGTTTCAACATGTAACTCACTCTGAGTCTCTCAGTCTCAGTTTGTTCCGCTTTCTTTCTAAACGTATCTTATGACCTCCTCACAGGTGAAGTGTTAAAGGTGTGAATATTTGCTCTGACATGCTGAAAGCCTTTGACAGTATTGGCCTCACATTGTTGCATTTTATTTTTTCTACACATCAGTCAGTCAGCTGTTTAGCTGTCAGAAGGCTCCTTTAACAGAGATACTGGTTCGCTGTTTAATCTCTAACTTCAGTGTTCATGCTAAGCTAAGCTAACCTTGTCAGGGAGCTAACTCTGCTCAGAGTTCACATTGATATCAATCTCCTCATTCAAATCCTCTGTGAAAATACTGAATGTTCAGGTAATATATTGAAGTGTCGACACAAATGAGCATGTGGACCAAACTTTTTAAAATTTAAGGATTTTATTGAAAAGACAAACATCAGCACAAAAAGAAAGAACAATACATTTGAGTTTATCATTAATTCATGTTCATCAATGTTAAGTAATTTACATGTTTAGTCTCATAAATTCATAGTTGTTAAGTTCTTGATATACTTGTCCCACTCTGCTCATCGCTCATATGAGAGACGCACTGGCTCCATGATAGACCAAACTCCATATTCTCCCATCTATAGAGTGGTGCAGCAATAACATCCTTTTGGAGGCTAACCCTGAAGTTAGCATCACCCTGGTTCCCTCCACAAGAAGTCTATGGGATTTTTTAAATTGGATTTTAGAATATTGCAGAAAATAATCTCTGTGACAAGTTTATGATTCTTAAATGTTTTATTCATCAAAATAATCTTCACAGATGAACACAATTTTTTTGTGATTTTCTAAATTAAATCTCTATTAGTAAAAAGTTAAAAATGTTAGGCCATAAACAGACGACATCACAGTCACATGACTTTAATGTCACAACCACTAACCACTGGCAGAACTGTCACAGAATTACACTGTTACTACATGTACTCTCCAACCTGCTCTCCTCGATCACTTTTCATTGAATAAGCCAACGTAAGGCATCACGCCTCCTGAATCTCCTTCCTCACCTGGGTTAATCAGATCAGATCAGAACATCAAGCACATTCTATGGAAAGCGGAGAGGTAAGTCAAATATTGTTTATCTCTTTTTTTTTGGTTTTTTTTTACTATGATAATCATATATTTTCTTGTTTTTTTTTGAACATGGCAGGAATTATATATTTAGTTTTGAAAGCAGTTAAGTTATTTGTGTTTTGAAATAATAGTCCTTTCATAAATGTCAAGTATAGTAGACACCAAGGCCATCTTCATGTACTTAATGACTCAACATTTTTGTAGGAGACAGAACTGAAGCAGAGAGAATTCTTTACAAGATAGTTGAGGGAGATTCAGATTTGGAGCTGTCTGATGATGAGAAAGATGGGGATGAGTTTGAACTGGGATAGAAGAAGATGGTGAAGAAGAGGAAGAAGATGCAGAAGGTTCAGATGAGCAGACAGATACAGACACAGAGACAGACAGGGACGAGCAGGAAAGACATCGACCTCTGTTGGCCAGGAGTAGCACGTATGTTTTATTTAGATCCAGGATAATATATTCAGTTCAAGTAATTGGCTACTATTGATATTCATGGTAGAATTTACTATAAATTATATGGTATTTTACAGTACATGGGTAATTCCATGTGATGTAACACCCATAATGCAGACATATTGCTATGTATCAGTGATATTTATCAGTGATCCTTGAGGTTTGAAGATTGCCTCAAGAATGCAAAGTTTGTTGACCATATCACATCCATAACACTGGAATTGTTCCAATGATGCACTACTACCTGACTGCATTTAATCCAATTAGATTTGTTTTTTTCCATCATAACAGATTCACACCTGTGCTACCTGGGCTTCCTGACCCTACAACCTGTGCAGAGTGGAGTCCAATTCAGTACTTTTCCCAGTAAATTCACAACAAAGTCTTTGAAGATTTGGCAGCCTTCACAAATCAAAGAGAGCTACAAATTAGAGGAGCGCCTCTGAATACTACTCCACAAGAAATTAAGATCTTCTTTGGCATATCAGTCTACATGGGCTGCCTTGGCTATCCCAGAATCAAAATGTTTTGGGCTAAAAACAAAAAGTGCCAGTTATAAGCAGCAAAATGGCAAGGGATAGGTTCTTCAAGCTGAGAAGTTCACTTAAGATTGTTGATGACTTGGATGTAACAGAGGAAACAAAGAAGGCGGACATTCTTTGGAGAGTCAGGCCATTACTTGACCGTGTAAGGCAAGTCTGTCTCAGCCTACCAAAGTCTGAGAAGGTCTGCATCGTTGAGCAAATCATCCCTTTCACCAGCCGCTGTCCGGTCAGGCAATATGTTCCAGGCAAGCCAAACCCTACTGGCCTGGTCTTTGTCCTTGCTTCTCCAAATGGTCTGATGCTGGATTTTGAAGTGTACCAAGGGAAGAATACATTCAGGGGCCAAAGATTGCGTTGGAGCAGCAGCAGTCCTACGCATGGTTGAATCTGTTCCCACAGGAAATCACCTATCCTTTGACCAATACTTCACAACAGTTGATCTTATGGATGCATTGCTGGCAAAGGGCCTTCCAGCAACTGGAAACATAATGAAGAACCGAGTGCCAAAGCTTTGCCAGCTGCCAGTAGATAAGCAGTTGCGAAAAGAGGGGAGAGGAGCATCAGTGTCGGAGGTCAGAAAGAGTCCTGAGCTGGCAATAATGAAATGGTTTGACAACAAACCAGTGCTGATGGCTTCCACTGTACATGGTCAAGATCCTGAAGATATCTGCACAAGATGGTCCAGCAAAGATAAGGTCCAGGTCCAGATGAGAAGACCAGCAGTGATCAGACAATACAATGACAACATGGGTTGCGTACCTATGTGACCGCATGCTTAGCATTTATCGCATGTCAAACAGGACCAAGAAGTGGATGTTGCGTGTGATTACTCACTTCTTTGATGTTGCCATCACAAACTCCTGGATCCAATACAAGTCTGACAGCAGAGCGCTTAACAGACTAGCGAAGAACACCCAACAGTACCTGGACTTCAAATTGCACCTGGCTGAAGAGCCGTTGGAGAGTCCAGAACTTGATGACAGCAGTGAAGACAGTGAAGAAGAGTATGAGCCACCAACCAAAATGAGGATCTACAACCAGAGCCTTCTGTGCGGAGATTAGGAGCCACACACATGCCAGAGATGGTGGATATCAAGCATGCAGAAAGATGCAGATAGCTGCAAAAGCAAGACGTACATGAGGTTTACCAAATGCAAGATGTTTCTGTGCATTACCAAGAAGAGAAATTGCTTCCTGGATTATCACCACTAAAAATAAAACATGCAAAGGAAGAAATTAATAACAATGAAGAAGGAAACTAGATTGGTTTAGGTTTAACAAATAACTAAATCACAATAGAAATAAATCTGTTGAACTTTAGTTCTACTGTTCGAATAAACACACTCAAAGGAGTCAAGGGGACCCATCAAACGATATGGACATATAATAACAACAATGCGTTCAGTTTAAAAAAGAAAATATACTACCATCCTTGTAACCAACAAGCAAGTGAAACAATTCAGAATGATAAATAATTTTGTTTTGTTAATCTATTTTTGGTTTAATATCACTCTACAGCCTTAGTATGTTTCATTTTTTTATCTTCTAAGTTTGACTGTCTTTTCACACTAAAATGATGATTAAATGATTTTTTTTTTTTTTTTAACCCTAAATAGGTAGGAAATCACAAAAAAAGAAAATGGAAGACACACACCAACAACCCCCAGGTGGTCTGAGTTCACAATCTGGACCATCAGCTGCACTACTAACTGAGCTAACTAGCTAATGGCAGCTACAGTTAGCAGCAGTTGGCAGTTACTCTGGTCATACGTTGTCCCAATTGGTATCTGGATTCAGCTGCTCGGAGAGCTCTGTGCTGTTGTCAGGAGCTGCAGGTCAGAAACAAACATCCCATATTGAACTTTTATAAACAATAAATACAGGAAACAGTGTTGAAAAGGTTAATCTGCAAAATAATGTGAAACATGTTTTAATCTAAAACATGAAGTGTGAGTCAGATCAGGTGAAAGAGAACCAAAGTAAGTGTTACTTCCAAGATGGAGGACTAATGGCTGAAATCCAAGTAAAAGACAAATTATTTCAGTCACAGTTGTAAATGCCAGATTACCTTTAGTCACGTTATTCCTCTCTTCTACTCACTCAAACTGAGTTTCTGTTTGTACTCAGTCTGTTCAGTGCTGACTGTATTTCCTTTGTCTGATGCTTGTTTGAATTTTTCAAAAAAAATCAACTCAGAGACTGAAATCAAAGTACTGAAATTTTTCCTTTTTCTCTCTCACCTTTCTTCTTTTTGTAAACGATGAATCCAGCAGCACCGATGAGAATGAGAACAACCACTGCAGCAGTGACGGGGACGACGGAAATATGCTCCTCTGGTGAAGACAATAATAGTTTATTATTACTGTTTTTTTTTCTTCAACATGAATTCCCATGCACTCCCCTTCAGCACCCTCTGATCTCACTCTTACCCCAGTTGGTCCTGATCCGATCTTTCTCCAGTTTGGTGAAGATGTCCTCCTTCACACCAGAGAGCTGAAACACACAGTCGTACCTGAACCAGTCTTCAGGTGTGACTGATGAAAGGTCCAGGTCAACACTCATCTGGAAGGTTCCATCATGGTTGGGGAGGATCTCTCCGTGGTCCACCTCCTCATGAAGCTCCTCTCCATCTTTCCTCCAGACGAGTGAGGCTCTGTGAGGGTAGAAACCTGTAGCGAGGCAGCAGACCGGAGAGGAGGGAGTCTTCTGGAGGAGAGACACTGAGGGAAGCTCTGGAGAGTAAAGAGAGAGATATTAAAGAGGAGAGAGAGGAAAAAAAGATGAAGAAATTAAATTGGAATCAATAACAGAAGCAAACGTCGAACAAATGTATTGGATGAATTTTGTTCCTCAAGAAACATCTGCAAACCTTTTAAAATAATACATATGATGCATCATATATGTCCCTTTTTACTTGATAGCAGGCTTTGTCTGCACTGCTTATGTTGTTGCAATACTATGTTTCTTGGCACATCACTGCTGCAAACTGTTGGTCAGGGGAATATTGTGATACCGGCAGCATGATGTGAATCCTATCCCCCATCTGCTTGTGACAGTATGTAATAGTGTGGGCTGACTAAATATAAAAAGCAGAAGGACAGTGGCGATGGTGGCCATTTAATGTGATCTATCTATCCAGACCACAGTGTAATAATGACAGGGTACATAACAACACATTTATAACACTCCACATGATCTGTACACAGACAGAGGAGGGAACTACTCCACCACTAGAGACACTCACCACAGTCAGAGAAGAACAGTGTCTGTCTTTTTTAAGATTCACAGTATCCAAAGATGTCTGTGATTGATTAGGACTAACACAAATGTAACCACTACCAAAAAAGGTGATGTCAGACAGGTTGGATTAATAATACAATATATATCTATATCTATATCACTGTGTCTAATAAACTACATCAAGTCAGGTGATTCTACCTGTTCTCAGCAGAACGCTCCTCCCATACTCCACATACTCCTTCAGCCACTTTAAATAAATCTGAGTAACGAAAATCTCATCGTCTTTATCCGCGTCCCATCCCAGTGTGATGTTGACAGCTTCAGGTCTCAGAGCAGTCCATATAAATGTTTTCGGATCCAATGCCAGGAGGTCTTCTCCATCATAACCAAACTGACCTAAACCTTTGACCTCTCCAGTCTCATCATCCCACTCACAGCCATCCACCTTCTGTAAAACATGGACACCTGAGACAGAGACAGAGACTGTACTTAACAAGATGAAACATTCAGTGGAAAGATGATCTTAAACCATTGTACATTGTGTGATGCACTGCTATTTTTAGCTGTGTGTCCATGAGTCATTTGATTGTTATCAGTAGTTTGTGTTTAACAGCTTCAGCAACAAGTCTAACAAGCGGCTGATTTATGTTGACGTGATGAACGACAGGTAGTGGCTGGACCACTGAAGGCAAACTAATATGGTGGTTTGCTTTACATGAATCTCTATTTCAGGTCATGTGTAAAATGATGTTAGAGTTTGAACTGATTGGTATCTTGAGGCCCTGGATCATTGACAACTAAGATGCAGAACAGTAAAAAGTTAAACAGGCTATACTATGTTACATACTGTACCTCCACTTTGGTTGAAGAGACGCATCAAACTGTTAGTCAAGGCTATGTAGAAGTTTGGCAGAACCTGAAAACATCTTTGTTTGTACTGCTCCAACCGCTCAGGATTCTCTGTAAAGAATGATTTAGCAATGTCCTGTTTTACATCCATCCTTTTGTTGCTGTCACAGGACCCCACCAGAAGTTCATCAACTTCTACTGTCACCAGAAGTTCTGGGAGGTTTGGGATTCCAGTTGATGCAGTTGCGAAATGCTTCAGGGAGTGTAGCACTGCAGGACAAACAAAGGGGCTTATAAATAACACTAATCATAAACATGATATTAAGTGAAAATATAAATATGATATGAAGTGTGTGTGTTTGCACTGCAGGAGCAAAATGCAAAAGTTTTAATTGTAATGTGCAGGACAAACAGCCTCCATTCAGTATGAATATACACTCATCATCACCATGCTCAGAAATATGATGAAATCAGTATGAATCAGTTTAAACGATCTGATCAAGCCCAGCCAAGTTTGATCAAAATACATTTTATGACAGAAAATTTAAAAATTCATGTAAGAAATGAAATAAGTATAAACTTCTTTTGTTAAGTTGTGTGTGTTTAATTTGTTGAAACAAGTTGAAAGCAGCCTCCGATCTGGAAAGAAATTGGTCGCCATGATTCGGACAGGCCTCTCTGGGCTCCCGTCAGCCAGCTAGCTAGCTGGAATTCAGTCGGTGTAACATTACTGCCACGACAATGGCTCAACATTTTATTTTTTTAATTCTACAAAAGCATGAGTTGAGGAAGCAAACACTCCAATGCCGCCATCAACCGAGTCCACCCAGCCCAGTTCTTCAGCCTAAATAACTCACAAGATGGTTGGCCCGGCCGTTTGCTCCCCTGAGCCAGAGCCTGATGCAGGTTCACTAGCCGATTTATCTGCAATTGGTGAACCACCTTCACAGCCACATTTGGAGATATTTCCCCACACTGTCAAGAATGGAAAATCAAGGTGCTTCTTATCAACGTGGTATGGACAGTTTCCTTGGCTTGTATACAGTGTAAATAAGGAAGCATTTTTCTATAAAATGTGCAGACTTTTCCCCATCAGAGCTGACTGCCCATTTGTGATATAGGGGTTTATGGGCAATCGGGTTCATGAACTTAAGTGTTTCAGATAAGATATTACAGGTGATTGAACCAATTCAACTTGACCCATCTCTGTGCGTTGGCCTTAGTTTTGACAGCGCCTATGTCAGGAAACAAGGGAGTTGTGAATGTGACTCTAAAACAATCTTTTCCTCGAGCCGTGAATGTCCACTGTAACTCTGATAGACTGAATTTGGGACTACGTGCAGCATCAACGGTGTCTCAGGACATTTGCACATTCTTTGATACAGTAAACAATATGCACAGTTTCATGAGAGGCAGCAGCAGACATGCAGGGTTTGTGGAAGTGCAAAAAGAGCTCCATCCAGGACAAATAAAGGTTGAGGCGCAGTTCCTTCTCCAACAAATACAAATAAAAAAGTTTAGATTTTTACTCTTCAACAAAAGGGGAATTCTTTCAGATGAACAATTTTGACACACGGAGTTTACAAAGCCCAACATTATCAGTTTCTGAGTGCAGAGACCTAGATTTGTAGGCCATGAAATCAACCAAACTTGGCCTGTTGTTATACTAATTTTTCGATGCTTCATATTTGCTCCTGAAGGGAGTTTCTCCTGAAGTAATGTGTATTAGCCACATAGGCCGACTGTTAATAGGCTACATTGTTTATTTGAACTGAGTTGCTTATTGAATTTCAACTAGGTTTCATTGTACAGTATGTGGTTGATTTAACAGTAATAAAGGAGTGTGTTGTTCCTTCTTAATTCAAACATTGCTCTGCTGGCTGTTTTCATTCTTTGATTTCATTTTACTGCTCATTTGTGTAAACAGCTGAGCTGACTGATGAATGCAAAGGGATATGTGACATTTTTGTCTGATGTATGCGCTGTCATGCAGCAAACTTTTCTACTGTTTGGTTTTGTCTAATCACTTTGTGCGATAAAGTGGTTAATGAACAGTAGCGTATCGTGCCCTGCAGAGGCGATGCACTTCTCTTTCTCTCGGTGCAAATATGTTTTAGGCTGAATTAGGATGTGACAGGTTTTTGTTGTGTACAGCCTTTATAGACTGAGCTCTTTTGGTTGTATCATGTTGTACAGGCAATGTTTTGATCGTATTGTCTTTGTGATACAGAATGTTGCAAAGTTAAATTGTGGCTAGTTTTGTGGTTAGTTTTTATAAGTCTTTTTTTGTTCTGGGAAAGGATGGCCCACATCATTTTGCACTGGCACACCCAAAATACAGTTTCTGCTTCTGCACTGAAAGTGAAACTTAACTTGGAGCGAAAGAGTTCAGTGAACTGTGAAGTTTAAAGAGTTTAAAGGTTTAAAATGTGATGTTACCTGGTGATGAAACGTGACAGAAGAGAAGCAACAACAATAACGTTCTCATCTTGATTTGATGGAGATGAGTGAGTGAAGGACCGAGCTGCATCCGCTGTTTCCTGGATCAGAGCGTTTCTGTCCTGAGAATAAAAATAGAATAGACTGATCCAGACCTCATCATATCGTGGTATTATTTTAAGGTCATATCACCCAGCCCTACTATCCTTGAGAGACACACAGAGGTCACGAACGAGTGAAGTGAGTTTACTGTTAGAAGACACACACTGACTTTGAAAGTTATAAAATGAACTGATGTTTGTCCTTTCATACTGTATGTTTGCTATTGTGCTATGACTTTCAGTAAAGCTTCTCAAGGACTGTTGTTTTTCAGTCGTCTACTGTGCATGACAGGGCAATAAAATTGATCGTCTTCTATAACTGCCTCATCATAAAGAAGCTTTTCTTCTTCCTGCACTCCATAAAGAACAGATCTGTGTAACAGCAATGTCAGTCCACATCCACCAGAACCACCTAACAGGCTGGACACACACTGGATGCCTGTCTACTGCGTGGCAGCTGCGTTGCTCATGCCGGCCCTGTCTGTTTACATGGAGTTTGACTTTCTAGATAATTCTAGAAACATGATGACGCAATTTATTTTTATCCCGCTGAAAGAGCGAGGAAGCCAGAGGGGAAACGAGAGGGGGCAGCGGGGAGAAAGTGAAAGTAAAAGAAAGAGAGTGCACTGGAAATAAACAGACCACATGCGTATTCTCTTCATGTTTGTGACATTGTCTCTACATATACAGATATTAAAACTGTAGTAAAATGCTGGTGCGATGCCTGAAGTCCTCTGTCCCTTATGTTTTACCCCATACAGCCTCCAGTAACACAGCACAGTAATACAGGCTTTAGGACTAGACTTGGATCTGTGCTTGTTCCAAAGTTAAAAACAAGTCTAGGTTATTTAGGAACTATAGAGGCACATCCTAATTCATTTTCATATTATCTGAACCTGGGCAGACTCGTTGATCTGAAGTATAAAGATAGGCAGCCTCCATCTTCAGGTCACTAGTTTACTGGTGAACTGTTTTGTGTTTCATAAACTGCTTTCAGGAAGTTTAAAGAAAGTTATCTTACCTGAAAATGCAAAGTGGCACGAGAGAAGCAAGAGAATGAAGATCTTTATGTTTTTATTAGAAGTGAGTTTCATCCACTTAACAGCTGAGTTGAGTCCTCGTGGAGTGATGAGGGGAAGAGGTGTTTTCTATTTGGATAACACGCCTCCTTCCTTCCCCCACTGTGTCTGTTGCTCCCCCCAGCGGTGATGAGAGGTTTAGATAGGGGTAAAAGTTCTTTGGTCTTTGCTAAACTCAAAATAAATGGAACTTCTTGTACTCAAATAATGAAGTTTCAGATATGAGCTAGTGATAGACTGTAATTATGTTAATGTTTGAATGCTCCGCTATGTTCACCAGCTGATCTCCAACTGTGTCTGTCTGCTGCTAAAGCTGAAACTAATACTGAGGAAAAACGTAATATTAGTGGTATTACTTAGCTTAATGGAAGTCATGACACAGATTCCTCAAATGCATTGTAATTGTTTTGACCGAATGAGTGAGAAGAAACCGGAGCACCCGGGGAAAACCCACACAAAAACACACAGCGCATGAGCGGACTTCATGCACATTGGAAGTTAATGCTGTCTTCATTCTTCAGAGGAGTGGCAGGAGGCTCACGTTGAAAGTCTGATTTGAAGATGTGAATCCTGATGTGGTCAAGACAACAAGAAGTCGTTCTTGTTGTCTTGACCACATCAGTCTGGACAGCAACATGTACACACAGAGTATTATCCTGTTATTGTCATGACATCTTAAAGAATCATATCAACTTCCCCTCAGATCTGCAATTATTTTGGCGAGCTGAACTCTCTCTCACCTGAGAAATGCTCGTTGTGACCGGAAGAAGACATGCAGGTTGTCACTTGTAGAAGCCGAGGCTTCATCACTTGACAACTCACTGATGTTCTGATCTGCGAACTGAACACACACACAAACAGGGTCATTTTTCCAGTTTTGTCTTGATGTCTCCAAAGAAATGTCTCCCTTCAAACTGAGGGATGACTTTTATAACCAGAGGAGATAATCTCACCTGATGGGAGGGAATGTGCTGTAATGGGGCATTCAGGAGATATGGGGGCGTTTACAAGCAATTGGAATTAGATCTACCCTGAATTAGCTGCATATTCTTTAAATTTGGGGAAAAAAACGGAGCACCCGGAGAAAACCCACGCTGACACGGGGAGAATTGACAACTTCGCACAGACAGAAAGAGAGCCAAAAAAACCCAAATAACAATTGGCTGCTGCAATAGTTGAATTTATCCTCTTGTAATCAATAAATGATTATCTTATCACTAACTGTAACTGTGCTTACATATATTTTTTCTTTTTACTCTTGGGGTGTGTTACGACCCTAGAGGTCGTATAAATGTTGTTTGCTTGTCTGTTTTAATAACCCTCTGTTACCTGAGTGTGTGTCAGTGTGTGTGATTGGTTGCAGGTGTGTCTGTGATTGCAGGTTGTCCCAGGGAGCTGATTGGTTCCTGCCTCCTAGCCAAGAGTTTAAGGGCCGGCTCCTCACCAGTTCCTGTGGGCTCTCCTCTGTTGTCTCAGACTGCCAGCATGTGTGATTGTGCATAAACTATGTTTGTGAATAAAGCCATTTAAAATTGCTTCGCTGCTGGTGGTGCTTGGGGGACATGTTTCATGTTGCGCCAGGGTTTCCCCTAGGCCCTGGTCATAACAGGTTGTTACCTCTGTATATGTGATTTCATTATTTGTTGCTCGTGCATTTAATGTTTTTTTTACACCCAACCCAAATCACTACTGTGAATTAACATGTTTCATCATGTATTTCACTTTGAGTCATTTTTCTACTTCATTATTTGTTTCACTTTCTTTGTAAATGGATCCTCTGACCACCTTGGAGGCAAATAATTACAGATTTGCTCTGACAAGCTGAAGGCTTCTGAGTGCAACACCATTATCATAAATACAAATCCCAGGTCTGTAACAATCTGTCAGACATAATGTAGGTGCTAACTACAAACAAAACTTGCATGTTAAAGTAAACATGTATACAACGCTGTGATCCGACCCTCCAACTGAAGTCATGAAGTGCAGAAACAAGTGACAGAGACACAATTCACCTAGTTACAAGACACTGTACCATCAAAATGATTTGGCAGCTGTTCATTTACGGTGAAAAAGTTACATAATGTTGCTCAAATTGTCAGAAGGCTCCTTTAACAGAGATACTGGCTCGCTGTTTAATCTCTAACTTCAGTGCCAAACAAACAACAAACAGCTGAAACTCTGCAGTATGACCCGGACTTATATCTTATATCTACACCGTAACTGCTCAGTCTAAACTACATTGCCTGGCCCAACTAGTTTAATTGCCAAATTCATGTGAGTCCCACGGCCTGCTGAGCAGTCCAGCCACCACTGGTTCGACCAGTCCTACCATAATTAACAACCATGGTGGTATGAGGAACCATTCATGGATTATGTCCAAGTTAAAGGTTCAATGTGTAAGAACTGTTGTTGGAAACATTTTCAAGAAGAACAGATTTGACATTATGATGTCTATCATTAGAATTGTTTTGCAGGGATATCTACTGAAGTTTGCATGCTAACCAGCTAGCCCCAGACACACACCAACAACCCCCAGGTGGTCTTAGTTCACAATCTGGACCATCATCTGCACTACTAACTGAGCTAACTAGCTAATAGCACCTACAGTTAGCAGCAGTTGGCAGTTACTCTTGTCATACGCTGTCCCCTGATTGCTTTGAGTATGAATTCGACAGAAAATGACAACCAATGAAACAACCAATCAGAGCCATAGAACATAGAACAGTCCCACCTTTTCAATCAGTCCTTTTTATAAATAACTTCATTTTCATTGCAAGAAGTCATCTTTTACTCTCTTTTAGTTCTGCAAAGCTAAATACAGGTACGCCAGGAGTCACTGAGTGTGTTTATCATTCAGGTCTCTGGATTCAGCTGCTCGGAGAGCTCTGTGCTGTTGTCAGGAGCTGCAGGTCAGAAACAAACATCCCATATTGAACTTTTATAAACAATAAAAACAGGAAACAGTGTTGAAAAGGTTAATCTGCTAAATAATGTGAAATATGTTTTAATCTAAAACATGAAGTGTGAGTCAGATCAGGTGAAAGAGAAGCAAAGTAAGTGTTACTTCCAAGATGGAGGACTAATGGCTGAAATCCAAGTAAAAGACAAATTATTTCAGTCACAGTTGTAAATGCCAGATTACCTTTAGTCACGTTATTCCTCTCTTCTACTCACTCAAACTGAGTATCTGTTTGTACTCAGTCTGTTCAGTGCTGACTGTATTTCCTTTCTCTGATGCTTGTTTGAATTTTTCTAAAAATTAACCCCGAGACTGAAATCAAAGTACTGAAAATTGTCCTTTTTCTCTCTCACCTTTCTTCTTTTTGTAAATGATGAATCCAGCAGCACCGATGAGAGCGAGAGCGAGAACAACCACTGCAGCAGTGACGGGGACAACAGAAATATGCTCCTCTGGTGAAGACAATAATAGTTTATTATTACAGTTTTTTTTTTTCAACATTAATTCCCATGCACTCCCCTTCAGCACCCTCTGATCTCACTCTTACCCCAGTTGGTCCTGATCCGATCTTTCTCCAGTTTGGTGAAGATGTCCTCCTTCACACCAGAGAGCTGAAACACACAGTCGTACCTCGAACCAGTCTTCAGGTGTGACTGATGAAAGGTCCAGGTCAGCACTCATCTGGAAGGTTCCATCGTGGTTGGGGAGGATCTCTCCATGGTCCACCTCCTCATGAAGCTCCTCTCCATCTTTCCTCCAGACGAGTGAGGCTCTGTGAGGGTAGAAACCTGTAGCGAGGCAGCAGACTGGAGAGGAGGGAGTCTTCTGGAGGAGAGACACTGAGGGAAGCTCTGGAGAGTAAAGAGAGAGAGATTAAAGAGGTGAGAGAGAGGAAAAAACAAGGTAAAAGAAAGATGAAGAAACTAAATTAGGAATCAATAACATCTGCAAACCTTTTAAAATAATAAATATGATGCATCATATACATCCTTTTTTCCTTGATAGCAGGCTTTGTCTGCACTGCTTATTTTGTTGCAATACTATGTTTCTTGGCACATCACTGCTGCAAACTGTTGGTCAGGGGACAGGAACTACAGTTAGAGAAGAACAATGTCTGTCTGTTTTCATGGTTCACAGTCAGGTCGTCAATCACAGTGTCAATGTTCAGTGGAACTATTTCTATTTTGAAACACTGAAACTGTAAAATGACTTTCCTTAAACTCACTGTGGCGTCACAGTCTGAGCTTGATGGTGAGTAATGTCAGCCAAAGATATTTGTGATTGGTTAGGACAAACACAAATGTAACCACTACCAAAAAAGGTGATGTCAGACAGGTTGGATTAATAATACAATGACAGGTCAGGTGATTCTACCTGTTTTCAGCAGAATGCTCCTCCCATGCTCCACGTACTTCTTCAGCCACTTTGGATAATTCTGAGTAACAGCAATCTTATAGTAATCTCTTAAATCTTTATCCGCGTCCCATCCCAGTGTGATGTTGACAGCTTCAGGTCTTAGAGCAATCCATATAAATGTATTCAGATCCAATGCCAGGAGGTCTTCTCCATCATAACCAAACTGAGTGAAACCTTTGACCTCTCCAGTCTCATCATCCCACTCACAGCCATCCACCTTCTGTAAAACATGGACACCTGAGACAGAGACAGAGACTGTACTTAACAAGATGAAACATTCAGTGGAAAGATGATCTTAAACCATTGTACATTGTGTGATGCACTGCTATTTTTAGCTGTGTGTCCATGAGTCATTTGATTGTTATCAGTAGTTTGTGTTTAACAGCTTCAGCAACAAGTCTAACAAGCGGCTGATTTATGTTGACGTGATGAACGACAGGTAGTGGCTGGACCACTGAAGGCAAACTAATATGGTGGTTTGCTTTACATGAATCTCTATTTCAGGTCATGTGTAAAATGATGTTAGAGTTTGAACTGATTGGTATCTTGAGGCCCTGGATCATTGACAACTAAGATGCAGAACAGTAAAAAGTTAAACAGGCTATAACATGTTACATACTGTACCTCCACTTTGGTTACAGAGACGCATCAAACTGTTAGTCAAGGCTTTGAACGTGTAAGGCAAAACCTGGAAACATCTTTGTCTGTACCACTCCAACCGCTCAGGATACTTTATGAGGAATAATTTAGCAATGTCCTTTAGATCCATCGTGTTGTTGCTGTCACAGGACCCCATCAGAAGTTCATCAACTTCTAGTGTTGTCACAACCTCTGGGAGGTTTGGGATTCCAGTTGATGCTGTTGTGAAATACTTCAGGGAGTGTAGCACTGCAGGACAAACAAAGGTGCTTATGAATAACACTAATCATAAATATGAAGCTAAGTGTGTGTGTTTGCCTTGTGTTGCAGGTTAGCATGCATTCACAAACAAGTGTTCTCTGTCGTGTTTTCAGTATGAATCAGTTAAAACAATCTGATCAAGTTGAGGCAAACGTGAAACTAAACTTAGACCAAAAGAGTCGAGTGGACAGTGAAGTTTAAAGAGTTTAAAGGTTTAAAATGTGATCTTACCTGGTGATGAAACATGACAGAAGAGAAGCAACAACAATAACGTTCTCATCTTGATTTGATGAAGACGAGTGAGTGAAGGACCGAGCTGGATCAGCTGCTTACTGTTGTTTATCCTGGCAGAGGCAGGAGATTTTTTCTGTCCTGACTAGAAATGTGCGGGTGATTAGTTTTTCTCTCACCTGTGAAGAGCTCTGATGCAGTACATCGTGCAGACCTGGTGTTATGGGCGGCCCCAAGGGGCCAGGCCCGCCCATCCAGGAGTCTGGCCCTCCCAGGAGCATTATTATTACGATAATCATTTTTTCCCCCTAATTTATTATTATCATTATTGTTATTGGACATACCTTCTCAAAATATTTATTTTGTACTCCACCGTCTTACAATGTTAGTGTATGGAATATCATTTCATTGTGGGATGAAAGTCTGAAAGATTTGGCTCCCCTTTTAATGATAATATGGTTGAAGTACACCCTCTGCTGCTGATCGACGAGACTCAAAAAATCAGGAAATGTTTTCACCAACCTGCATGTCTTTGGAATGTGGGAGGAAGCCGGAGTACCCGGAGAGAACCCACGCATGCACGGGGAGAACATGCAAACTCCACTCAGAAGGGCCCCTGCTGGGTTTGAAGCCAGAACCCTCTTGCTGTGAGGCGACAGTGCTAACCACTGCACCACTGTGCCGCCCCCAGTAAAGTCACCGTCCTGATTATTCTCATAGTGGGTTTTCTTGCTGTGGTCCTGACCGCTACTATTGGATTTACTGTTTACAAAAAGAAGACAGGTGAGGGACTCAAAGGTGCGATATTTAATAGCACCAACATCTGCAGCAACTAACAGTAGCAGTGGAAGGCTCAGAGTATATTCATCTGATTTATTGTCAGTTTATACGAGAGAGAATGGGATTCAGTTGGGAAAATAAGACAAAAGATGTTCTTCTTATTTGTAATTGTAGGCTTTGTCATATGAAACACAATAGACCTATACCTTCTGTAATGTAGCTAATAATGGATACAAAAAAATCTCTTTTTCTATGCCTTTATACACTGTAAATTACATTATTTGTTAACACTTACCTGTAAAGTCTGCTCTTCAGTCTGCAGCTGTGTAATAAAACCCTCAGTTTAGTTATATTATACGCTGTACATTTTGATAAACCCACAAAACATTACATAGGTAGTAAAAACAGTTGCAGCAGAAACACATTTTGTTTTCATGATTAATTCACTTTTACTCAGCTATCATTGTTTTACTCAGCTATTCAACGACAGCTGGGTTTTACACATTGTATTGCCCTTAAAAGACTAAATTGTCATTAACTGAATGAGCCATGGATAGGATCAGAAAAAATAAACTCCTTTAGTCTGAGGTCTGTTTTAAGGTAAGGGCTTCATCAGTCACGTGGTATTAGGCCTATTCATTTGACACAGGCACAATGTGCTGAGTCAGAGCTCTTCACAGGTGAGAGAAAAACTATTCACCTGCCCATCTCCAATCAAACAGGAAACACTCTCTCCTTCCTCTGTGAGGATAAACAACAGTAAGCAGCTGATCCAGCTCGGTCCTTCACTCGCTCGTCTTCATCAAATCAAGATGAGAACGTTATTGTTGTTGCTTCTCTTCTGTCACGTTTCATCACCAGGTAACATCACATTTTAAACCTTTAAACTCTTTAAACTTCACAGTACAGTTTAGTTTCACTTTTGCTGTGTGTGTGTGTGTGTGTGTGTGTGTGTGTGTGTGTGTGTGTGTGTGTGTGTGTGTGTGTGCGTGTGTCTGTAAAAAGTGAAATAATATAAATGTGTGAATGATATGAAAGACTTAAAGGTTTTGTAAAGCTGAAATGGTGGCTTCAACACATCTGAAGATTATAGATTATAAAGAGTCATAAATACTATCGGCTTGGCGCTTATTCGCATTGTTGGCAAGAGTTAATTACTGTGAATGTGACTGAAAAGTTGAATACATCTCGTTTTATATCAGAAACTGGGCAACATTGATATTCAAATAGAGTTTCTGGCTTTCAAATGTTTATAGTTTATATATGTGTAGAGAAGTAGTAGAACTTGAAAGTGGATCAACTGGATTTAATGACGTACAGAGGAGCAGAGAGACAAGGCGGAGTTTATTAAAGGGAGAGAGATGAAACCTAAAACAGATGAACACTAACTGTAAACTGGCTGAAATTAGATGTACACGATATAATAGTGGTGGTGGTAGTAGTAGTAGTAGTAGTAGTAGTATTGGTGGTAGAGGTAGGTAAAGTGTTGGTAGTCTTGTTAGCTTTAGTACCGAAGGACTACCAACAAAGCACAAATAGCACTATCTGTGTTACTGAGCTCAGCTACTTTCATAGAAATTAATGCTGCTATTTTTACTGCTGTTGCGTAGATTCACATCATGAGTGACAGGGGAAGGAGCTGAACACATTCATGTAGATTTTGTTTCTGTAGAGTGAAAAATTAGCGAACTACAGCGATTTAGAAACCTGGTGCTGTCTTCCAGACGTTTAGGCTCAAAATTAACATTGGGGCTAATGAGGTAGTTGGCTGGAGTGCTTGTTGCTTGAAGGCCTACAGAGCAATAAGTGCAAGTCTTATCAGCTGAAAGAAGAGAATATTTCCTACACTGTGTAGGAAAAAAAAAATGTCAATGTACAGAGCAAAAGGTAAAAAGAAAATAACTGAAAAAAGGCAGGAGGGAGAAGAGTTCAGTGTGCAGCATCACAGGTGCTCTCACTCACCTTAACAAGCACAATACACACCCATTATAAGAGCTAAAAAAAACAACAAAACTAAAACTGTGAAATTGTCAAAAAAGTGTAAAAGACTTCGTTGAAGTCTTGTGACTTGCTTAAAGTTTGAATGGAGTCTCCTGCTGAATGTATAAATGAGAAGTTAAGAGTTGAAAATGCTTGAAAAAGTGTGAAAATGTGGGATTTTTTTTACATTCTGCCATTCATTTTAATGGGGGAAAATCCTGGAAAATGCTGAATATTTCTGAAATTATAAAAGATATCAATGAGAAAAGTCACAGCACACTATTCCTAATTGAGCTGAATATTTTGATGTTTGAATGGAGTTGATATGTTGAAAAATGTGGAACAAGTTAGTGGATGAAAAAACACGACGGAGAACAACACTTGTTTGTGAATGCATGCTAACCTGCAACACAAGGCAAAGACACACACTTCATATCATATTCATATTTACACTTAGATTCCTATTTATGATTAGTGTTACTTATAAGCTCCTTTGTTTGTCCTGCAGTGCGACACTTACTGAAACAGTTCACAACTGCATCTACTGGAATCCCAAACCTCCCAGAGTTTGTGGCAACACAAGAAGTTGATGAACTTCTGGTGGGGTCCTGTGACAGCTTCAAAAAGGTCGATGTAAAACAGGACGTTGTTAAATCATTCTATACAGAACATCCTGAGCTGTTGGAGTGGTACAGTAAAAGGTGTTTCCATTGGTTGAAAGGCGCCTACAAATCCTGCACTCACAGTTTGATGCATCTCTTCAACCAAAGTGGAGGTACAGTATGTAACATGTTATAGCCTGTTTAACTTTTTTTCTGTTCTGCATCTTAGTTGTAAATGATCCAGGGCCTCAAGATACCAATCAGTTCAGTCTCTAACATCATTTTACACATGACCTGAAATAGAAATTCATGTAAAGCAAACCATCATCAGTTTGCCTTCAGTGGTCCAGCCACTACCTGTCGTTCTTCATGTCAACATAAATCAGCTGCTATTCAGGGCCCAAGCACAAACCATGCGAGGATCCTCTTGAAATGCAAGGAATTATTTGTCTTTGAAGTCATGAAGCTTTGCACATGGGTCATACGTGGTAAAAATATACAGGGTTTTGCCAAAGGGTGGGGCAAAAGGCCCACTAGCACCCCATCATCGTTTAGCCTATACAGAGACGTGCACTGATAATAATAAACAGTGCATCACACAGTGTGCAATGTCTTTAAGATCATCTTTCCACTGAATGTTTCATCTGTAAATCATTGTTAATTGTAGGTGTCCATGTTTTACAAAGGGTGGATGGCCTTGAGTGGGATGATGAGACTGGAGGGCTCAAAGGTATCTCTCAGTTTGGTTATGATGGAGAAGACTTCATGGCATTGGATCCGAAGACATTTACATGGATCCCTCTGAGACCTGAGGCTGTCGCCACCACACTGAGCTGGAATGCTGATGAAGATTTAAGAGAAAACTTTGTGGTTACTTTTACTCAGATTTTTCCATGGTTGCTCAAGAAGTATGTGGACTATGGGAGAAGCTTACTGCTGAGAACAGGTAGAGTCACGCAATACTCAAAATTAGTTTGGGGTATGGGTGCAAATACGTGTGTTAATTTGATGTAGTTTATTGGACACAACAATCTTCATACAGTCCACTTGGACTGAGCTGCTGTTGTGTTATTACTCCAGTCAGCCTGACATTACATTCTTTTCTCTGTTTATTTTCTGTAGGTGTAATATTTGATGTTTTCCTGACCAATCAGTAGACACTGATATTTTGGCTGTTCTGAAATTTCTTTCCATCGATGCTCAGACTGTGATAGCCAGTGTACACTTAGCATGAGTTAAGTAAGTTTGCACTGTGTCAGTGTTTGAAAATAAAAATAGTTTCACTGATCTCTCTCCAGAGCTTCCCTCAGTGTCTCTCCTCCAGAAGACTCCCTCCTCTCCAGTCTGCTGCCTCGCCACAGGTTTCTACCCTCACAGAGCCTCACTCGTCTGGAGGAAAGATGGAGAGGAGCTTCATGAGGAGGTGGACCACGGAGAGATCCTCCCCAACCACGATGGAACCTTCCAGATGAGTGCTGACCTGGACCTTTCATCAGTCACACCTGAAGACTGGTTCAGGTACGACTGTGTGTTTCAGCTCTCTGGTGTGAAGGAGGACATCTTCACCAAACTGGAGAAAGATCGGATCAGGACCAACTGGGGTAAGAGTGAGATCAGAGGGTGCTGAAGGGGAGTGCATGGGAATTAATGTTGAAAAAAAACCAAACAGTAATAATAAACTAATTAAATGTTTTAATTTGTTCTAACCTGCTTCATCTGCACCAGTCTTAATTTATTGTATTTAACAGTGAAACCCAGTGACATGAACGTCCTTGTCGCTGCTGCAGTGGTTGTTCTTGCTCTCATTCTCATTGGTGCTGCTGGATTCATCTTTTACAAAAAGAAGAAAGGTGAGAGAGAAAAAGGAATGATTTCCGTCTTTGAGTTGATTTTTTTTATTCAGGTTGCAAAATTAAAACAAGCATCAGAGAAAGGAAATACAGTCATCACTAAACAGACTGAGAATAAACAGATACTCAGTTTGAGTGAGTAGAAGAGAGGAACAAATTGACTAAAGATAAAAAATGTTTCACATTATTGTGCAGATGAACCTTTCCAACACTGTTTCCTATATAAATACAGATTGTTGTGTCCAATAAACTACATCAAATGAAATTCAATTATACACACGTTGTTTATACAAGTTCAATAATGGGATGTTTGTTTCTGTCCTGCAGCTCCTGACAACAGCACAGAGCTCTTTGAGCAGTTGAATCCAGAGACCTGAATGACAAACACACTCAGTGACAAATATTTAGTTTTTAAGGAGTTGTTAATGACCAATTTAAGCTAAAAAGAGATTCCCATCCAACCGTTTTATTCGACCTGTATGAAATGATCAGGCAGGCTACACCATGCCTCTTCAAACCCTAACCCTAACCCATGTTTGTCTACCCATTGCTAAAGCTATTAGCAAGCTGTTGCACAAGAATGGCAAAGGAAGTGCAACCAAAATTTGCTAAATGCTAACGTGCTAGTTTGACAGTGGTGAGCACCAACAATAGCCGTGTTTGTTACATTACCTTCATCTAACTGTAGAGTCTTTCCGTATGTAGGCTAGGCTATATGTTATTCACATCATCTACTGCATACTCAGCAGGTTTGTTGCTGGGGACTGAAGGAAGTGCATTGTCAAATTTGTAGAAACTTGGACAAACGACATGATCAGTATCAGTACATTTTAAATAAACAGCAAACATTGCTCTGTGTAGCAGTGGGGGCGAGGATTCAGATCTCTGGCTTCATCGTTCTGCAGACTGAAACTGGCTCACACAGGATCTTTCTGAGATGTTTTCTTGAGAAAGCAGACAATCTTAGATGATGAATAATAGATTAGCGTGGTGAATCAACCTCCTGTTGTAACATCAGTGCAGGATTTCTATCCTTCAGTGAGAACTGGTGGTGACGTTTGTTACGTAAACATAACAAAAATAGTTTGCTAGCTAACATTAGCCACGAGGGCTATAATGTTTGTGGTTGCTTAGTCGCACCATCAGCTGTTCGGGATGCCTCTCTCATTGGTTGTTGAGGTCTGGCTCAGAAAGTACTGACTGTAACTCGTGACCATCAAACATGTTTGATCTTATCGGAGGGGCCCCGATGAGTCTGTGAGCAGTTCAGTACAGCACATTATCAGATAATCTGTGTGGAACAGCTGGTTTAACTACTTTTGATGATGTTTGGTGTTTTCTTACATGTGAGTGAGACATGAGGTAGTTGTATGAGAAGCAGCCTAGGTCAATATTGAAAACGTAAAGGTGCAGTGTGTAAGAATTGGCCATCTGTCGTATTCATATTAAAATCAGTAGACAGCAAATGACCAGCATAACTGCTAACTGCTATTAGCTAGCTGGCTCAGGTAGGAGTGCAGCTAGCGGTTAAGACTGTGAACTCAGACCACTGGGGCAGTGTTGGTGTGTGTCTAGGGCTTTCTGGTTAGCTAACTAAACAAAGAGATCATAATGTCAAATCTGTCATTTTACGTCCTGTTGTTAATTTTATGTAGGTGTCTTTTTAAAAATGTTCCTAACAACAATTCTTACACACGGCACCTTTAATGTGGACCCTTTCTTGGATTATGATGAAAGGTTCCTCATACCAGGGTTGCTATCTATGGTCAGACTAATTGAACCGGACAGACAGTGGTGGTGGTTGTTCCAGTGTAGATATAAGGCTGGGTCGTACTGCAGAGTTTATCTGTTTGTTTAGCTGAGTGAAGGATTGAAAGGCAGTTCAAAGATGTTAAGGTCAGGGTTGTCCCCTGTCAGAGGGCTCGGTAGATTTGTAGCGACACAGTCTGATGCCAACTGCAGTTCAATGATGGGTCCAAACGTCATTTAACATGAATACTGTGCAACCAACTGTTGGCACATAATTGATTGTTGATGAATTTTTGTTCTTCTGATTAACCCAGGTGAGGAAGGAGATTCAGGAGACGTGATAGCTTATGTTGAAGTATTTAATGAAGCTCAAAAGAGGAGAACAGGTTCAACAGTACATGTGGTAACAGTGTTGTTCTGTGCGTTTTGCTGAAAAACTGTCTCTGTCTGTGATTATTTAACCGCAGAATACTCTGTGGAAATGTGCTTACTTAAGTACATGGGATGGGAGAGTATCCCATGTGCTTAGAGATGGGAGAATATGGAGTTTGATCTATCACAGAGCCAGTGCATCTCTCTTATGAGATATAGTGAAGATTGGATGTTGGATGAACAGAATGTGACCTGTTTGGGACAGCACCTTATCTGCCCAGCTGCTTAACACAACTGTTTCTTCCACTACCAACAAGATCTGGTGTAGGGAGAGGAAAAGGAACCTCTCCACACACACAGAAGCCTTTGACCCCGAGCATGACCTCAGGGTAACTGTACCTCCTGGGTGAGCAGAGTGGGGGATGTATATCTAAATATACCTAATTCCTTTGCATTGATGAGCATGAATGAATGTTAAACTCAAATGCACTGTTCTTTCTTTCTGTGCTGATGTTTGACTTTTCAATAAAATCCTCAAAGTTAAAGAGTTTGGCTCTTTTTCTACTTCCACATGAGATCAGTCAGACAAAGTCAGATTTTACACTTTATTAAACTTTGGTAGAAAGTTTTATGATGATAACTTGAAACACAATCCCCACCTCTAATAGACAAAAGGAAAAGTGAACTAAAAATAGAAGCAGGTTAAGCAGGTTTTTCATTACAGGTAGTGTTGTGCGTCGTCCTCTATACCAGCTGCCATAAAGGGTTAACCCTAACCCATGAAAGACAGCATCATCAAAGACAGGTTACATCACCATGCTGCTGTTTGGGTTGAGGATGTTGGGGTTGGCTGTTTCTTAAAGGCATGTCAGTGCAGGATAAGTGGACTTACAGTGTGTTTTTACTTACAGCTCCAACAACAGCTCTGAGCTCTCTGACAAACTGAATGAAGAGACTTGATTTACACACACATTCTGGATGACTTCAAATGAGACGGCAAAACTATAAATTCTGTGACATGACCTATTCACATCTCCAGGTGAACAGCACTGACATTATGAGATAGAGGGCTCAACGGTTTCTAAATTCATTCCAGAATTTTTAAGAAAATCTTCGCCAAAGTTACTTTCCAACAGCAAAGTGAAGTAGTTTTGTGTTAGAGCCCTGATAAATCTCAAGTGTTTGTCTATAACAATCGCTAGACATGGAAAGAAGTCTCGTGATATTATTGTGAGGAATTTAAGTCTTAAGAACTCATCTTAATCGTCATCAGAATTGCATGGATGTGGTTTTATAAGAGATAAGATAAGATAATCCTTTCTTGATAGGAGAAATTCAGGTATATTGGCAGCACAAAGACAAAGTAGATAAATAAGGAATAATAAAAATGGGAACAGGATAGATGAAGATAAATACACATACAAATAAAATAAAAATAGGAGGTAACTACAATTGTTAAAATGGTAAGTGATTGGTAGCAGTAAGTTATATGATTGACAGTGACCAAGCAACCCTGTAGCCTGTTCCTGATAGGTGCACCAAGTTTGACTGGTTCTATCCAAACTGAAACCTTTGTAGAATATATGTGCTCTTTGGTATTTTTATCTACTTTGGTGCAGTTGTAGACGAGGATGTAACATCCAGTGGTCACATATACTTCTCTCTTCAGATGCACTTTTCTTTTTTTTTTAACTTAGATTTTATTTGGTTTTTTTGACAGAGAAACGGGTAACAGTAGGGGAGAGTGGGGTAAGTAATGCCATTTTTTACTTAAAGTGCCTTTAAAGCAAGGGGATTACAGTAATGCCTCCAACTAAAATATATAAATATATTTTAGGATGTTGTTCATCCCTGGGAGCTTTGGATCTTAAATTAACTGTTTGAGAAATACAGCTTTATAAAAAAAAAGTGGTTTCGTGGCACAACTTGCCCCCGGTGCAGGGTAAGTTGTGCCATTAGAGAGAATACACTGGGGTAAATTGTGCCATTGATAATTGAAGTAAAACAGATCATTTTAATCTCACAAATGATAATGCTATATAAAAGAAAGACAAATTGAATACAAAATTACTTATTTAACGTTTATCTAAATTTTTAACAACTTCAAAGGCCACTTTTCTATAACAAGGCCTATAGCGTCACATGAGCACCTAATTGACTCTTACTCTTCACAGATCCATCCTACTAGGCCTACAACTTAACATCCTACGTGTCAATGCTGCAGGGAAATATGAACTTCTGCTCCCTTCTGGCTGTACCACCAAGTTTTGTGGTGTATGTATGGTCTTCCCCTGTTGCACCTCTTTCACTGCTCTTTCCAACTCCTCAAGAGGAGTCTGTCTTCCATTTGTATTAATGTTGCATAATGGATTTTGGTTTAAAATTAAGAATGTCACATAGTTTTAGTGATCAAATGTAAGAATATAATGTATAATAACAATAAAACACAATAAAGTAATATATAGTAAATAATCATAAGTTGTGACACTGGCACAACTTACCCCAGGCCCTTTGGCACAAATTACCCCAAGCCCACCATTTCGAAAAAAATGCATCCCCCAGCTGTTTTGAGCTAGCATCATGTTAACTGTTTAGGCTCATGGTGTAGCTTACTAAAGCACTAAAACATGTGTGAACGGTTTTCAAAGTTGTCTATAATTGTTCAAACACAGTAATCAAAAAACCTTGATCATAGAAATTTTACTTTGGAGGGCAAAAAATTGTTTTTTGAACTTAAATGTGCTTACCTCTCTAGCCATGTGTCTCCCTTCTTTACAGGATGAGTGAAATGGATGCCTCTTCAAAAATATGTTGTCACATGACCAACTTCTAATATGGTTTTCTAGATAACAGGGGTGGCACTACTTGCCCCTTGGCACAAATTACCCCACTCTCCCCTACAGTTCATCAACATCGTTGCAGGGCAGCATTATTACCTCCACAACTTCCATGCAACCAATTTTACATTCAGGGTTATGGTTTGAACAAGTTTCCATGTTTGATAGTGCACAGGGCCGGTGGGGAAGAAACAAACAAACAAAACAAATTGAAAGACACCACCTCAAAACTTATATTAACAAATATCCTCTCCATTTTGACCATTTTGTAACAAGTCATTCTTCAGTCTCAGTATGAAAGTCAGTCTCTCCATCTCATGGACCCCCATGATGACCTCAAGCCAATCGTCTACTGTTGGTGGATGAGTCTGTCACCATTTACAAGTTATTACTTTCTTTGCTGCTACTATCAGTATTTTCAGAAGATATCTATCATTTCCTGTTATTTCCTCTGGCAGGTCGCCCAAATAAAGTGATATACATGTAAACGGAATCTTCCTCCCAAGAATATGGTGCATCATTTTCCAAGTACGTCCCCAAAGTAGTTGTATCTTTGGGCAGCTCCAAAAGATGTGGTGGTGGTCTGCCCCATCATCCCAACATTTCTCCAACAGTTATTGTCTACTGATGTCAGGCATATCTTCATTTTAGGAGTAATGAAAAAACGGTTCTTCCAACAGAATTCATGCCAAGAGCAAGAGGTAGAGAAGGCAGTTACGCACATGTTCGCCCATTGCTGATTGGATATCTTATCATTTAATTTATTAATCATTAATCATCATTTATTTTTTCCCATCTCTCCTTAATATAGGACGTAGTAGCCCCCCTCCTCTTCGTTATTCCCTGGTAAAGTTTAGAAACCACTGATTTAGACCCACCCGGGTATGCTCTAACTGTTAATTGTATTATCAGATGCACTTTTAAAATATTTCACCACCAGCCCCAGTGACACAGCATCAGGTGCTCCTGTCCCACCTCAGCACAGCAGAGTGACACAGCATCAGGACTAAAGGCTGCACCAGTAGACCCTGCTGACTGGCCATCTCTTCTAACTGATAAAGTAAGAAGAGAGTTAGTTCACAGAGGACCAATTTATCACTTTCTTCAGTTTTTATTTGGTGTGATATTTTTGACTTGAAAAAAAAATCTGAAAATCTTGAATTCATGCAGTTTCTGTGTGAGTGTATGAAAATTGGTTGTGACATATCTTGTATTGTAGGTAAAGAAAATATTTAAAAAAGTGATGACTGTCAGCTAACGTAGAGGTATGTAAGGTATTCAGCAGATCCATTATATTAATTTTACCTTGCAGCAAATTAACTGTGCTTTATATGATTTCTAGGCAAAGCACAGAATTAATTTTGGTGCAGCTCAAATTTTAATCCTCTGTCTCCTTGTGTTTCCAGTGCTGCAGCCTCCATTCACCGAGGTGGTTAGGTTGGTAGGAAATCCATCAGTCTTGATTGTGATATTGTTTGTGCTTGCCTCACATTTTTATTAGTGTGGTGTTTTGTTTGAAATGTTTTGGTTGATATTTTTTCCACAATTTCTCCCAGCCCTCCGTCAGTTATCTCTCCAGCCATGGTACGACATCTGTCTGTCTTCCTACCCAAGATTTTTTTGTAAATTGTTTAATAAATAGCCAGTTATGGCAACGACCCACACTGACTGTGGTGGCCTCTTTTATTCAAACCCCTCTTCTTAACACACCTATGTTACAAGAAGAGGTCTCCTATGGAGAGAAGTAAGAAGAGAAGTATTAAAGCAGCTGGTACAGTGTATTCACAGGCTAACTGACACTCCATTTCCTAATTCCAAAGAGTGTGATTAGATGATGAAGCTGTTATTGGCGAAACGTCTTTGGACACAACTGAAATTGTTACAGATATTGAAATGATGACTTTGATTTGGCTTGCATAGCAGATTTTTATCTAGATATGGTTGTGCTGCCATCTAGTAGTGTGTCTTTGACACTGTAGGAAAACTACAAGATGAAATCGGACAGAACGACGCTGCATGTTAAAACGGAAGCAAAGCCGAAACCTTGTGTGACTAGACTGTGTTAAGGACTAATGAAGGCTTTTATTTTGGAAAAATGACAAAAGAAGTGGCTCCGCGGCGCTAATGAACTCGTGTAACTTCTCCAGTCACAGACTTTTTGCAATGTGATGCTCCTAGATGCACCGAGTTAAGGTAAGAACATACTCTACAGGTTCTTTAAGACTGTCACAACACTTTTTTGCCAACTTCTGTTCCATGTAGGTCTAATTTGGTTCAATTTGCATGGGAAACTGTTTTACTTCAGTTAGCTCTCCATCTGGATAAACGTAAACGTCTCTCCACCGTTTCAGTAACATTAGCAATTAGCATCCGTTGTATGTTTCGCGTTTTGTGACATGAATTAACAGTTAACAACAGAGTATCATATCATTGTTGCCACTGTGATGTTGGTACTGTACAAATAACGTGTTTTCATTGTGTTGTGTTTGTGGACACGTTTTGAATGTAGACTACAGTATGAAACAGAGGCAGGGAGATATCTCCAGTTTCTTCACAAAGAAGAAAATTAGCAGTGAAAGCTGGACATCTGAGTAAAAACTGCAAAAGAAGAATGAAATGAAACACCCCACTATTCTGCACATAAAGAGATCTCCCAAACCCGAGACAGACACGCACAAGGCAGAGCAACATAGTACGGCAACTAAACCTGAAGAAGCATCAATAAGCAGTGCTCTTGTGACACTTGGAGAATGTGAGGAAACTGGGGCTGGCAGAGACTGCATACTGGCCATAGTTCCAGTACTGGTCAAACTCTGTAATGGAAGTAAAAGTGTACCTACCTATGCCTTCCTGGACCCCGGCAGCACTGACACATTTTGTACAGAGAATCTCATGAGGAAACTCAACGCTAGAGGCCGTAGAACTGAAGTTCTTCTGCAAACCATGGGAACAGAAAAAACGGTTAAGAGCTATGAGCTATCAGGTCTCGAGGTTGGTCATATAGACGATGGTACTTACCTGACACTGCCGAAGTTATATACTCAGGACAAAATCCCAGTGACAAAGAAAAATATTCTCACACAGGCGGATTTAAACGAGTGGCCTTACCTGCAGGAGATCAAAGTAAAAGAGATAGATGCTGGTGTGGATCTTCTTATTGGAGTGAACGTACCAAAGGCGATGGAACCATGGAGAATCATTAATAGCCAAAAGAATGGACCATATGCAGTTAGGACACTGTTAGGATGGGTGGTTAATGGTCCACTCAGTGTCTCTACTGCTATGGAGAAGGAACGCACCGTGGCATCTGTCAACTGAATCTCCATTGTGCACATTGAAAGGCTCCTGGAAAGACAATATGCACACGACTTCCCAGAGAAAGACTATGAGGAAAAAATGGAGATGTCAGCTGATGACCGACAGTTCATACAGATTGCCTCAAGTTCTGTTATTCTCACAGATGGCCACTACTACTTACCTTTACCTCTTCGTGATAGGAACATCAGCCTGCCAAACAACTATCAGGTGGCAGAACAACGAACGTTACATCTCCAAAGAAAATTCCAAAAGGATCAGGTTTACGCAAGTGAGTACAAAGACTTCATGAGTGACATCATCAGAAAAGGCTATGCTGAGAAGGTACCACCAGAAGATTTAAGACCAGAGACTGGCAGACTGTGGTACATACCACACCATGGTGTGTATCATAAACGTAAACAAAACCCTCCGTGTAGTTTTTGATTGTGCATCAACCTTTAAAGGTGTATCACTCAATAATTTACTCCTACAGGGCCCAGACTTGGCTAACTCTCTTATAGGTGTCCTGCTCAGATTTCGGCATGAGCCAGTTGCAATTATGGCAGATATTGAGAGCATGTTTCACCAAGTGAGAGTTCATGAAGAGGACAGAAACTTGCTCAGATTCCTATGGTGGCCAGAGGGAGACACAAGCCAAGATCTGGAGGAATATAGGATGACAGTCCATCTGTTCGGAGCTGTATCTTCTCCAACCTGTGCAAACTTTGCACTGCAAAAAACTGCAGAGGATAACAGTAGCACATTCAATAGAGAAGTGTCTGACACAGTCAAGTCTAATTTCTATGTTGATGATTGTCTCAAGTCAGTTCCAACAGAGAAGCAAGCAATATGCCTTGTTAAGAAGCTCAAAGAAATGTGCTCCCTTGGAGGATTCAAGCTGACCAAATGGGTTAGCAATAGTCGTACTGTATTGGCATCCATCCCTGATGATGACAAAGCAAAACAAATCAAGAACTTGGATCTGGACAGGGAGAAACTGCCTAATGACAGAGCATTAGGACTGTACTGGGACATTGAGAATGATATCTTCTGCTTTCGTGTCACTGTTAACAACAAAAGCCCCACCAGAAGAAACATACTTTCCATTGTTAGCTCGGTGTATGATCCTCTTGGTTTTCTTGCCCCTTTCATATTGAAAGCCAAGCAGATCCTTCAACAACTTTGTAAAGCTAAGTACGGATGGGATGAAGCGATTCCTGAGGAATTATTAAAGCCATGGCAACGGTGGCTCAAAGATCTGGATGAGCTGACCAGATTCCAAATTGACAGGTGTGTGAAACCAAGAAACTTTGGCCAAGTAAAAACTGCACAACTGCATAACTTTTGTGATGCAAGTGAACAAGGTTATGGAACTGCAAGTTACCTGAGGTTCACAAATGACTCTGAAGAGGTACATGTTGCCTTTGTGATGGGAAAATCGAGAATAACTCCACTCAAAACAATGACTATCCCCAGACTGGAACTCACTGCTGCCACTCTGGCTTCACGAATAGACAGAATGCTTCGCTCAGAACTTAAAATTGAACTCCAAGAATCCACTTTTTGGACTGACAGCCAGTCTGTTCTGAAATATCTTCAAAATAAAACACGAAGATTTCGCACCTTTGTGGCTAACAGGATTGCAGTGATCCATAACTTGTCAAAGGTGAGTCAGTGGAGGTTTGTAGATTCCAAACTCAACCCAGCTGATGATGCATCTCGAGGACTGAGTATTGAACCTTTTCTCAGTTCCAAGAGATGGCTTCAAGGACCGGAGTTTCTGAAAAAATCAGAAACAGAGTGGCCAAGAAATCCTGTGGAGCTCGGCTCCGTCCTCCCAGATGATCCAGAGGTGAGGAAAGAAGTTATTGTAAGTAACATTGTCACCTCTACATCAGAGAAAACTCCAACAAGCAAGCTCATTGAATATTATTCATCATGGAATGATCTGAAAAGAGCCGTAGCCTGGATGATGAAACTAAAGAATCTCCTTCTACAAATGAACAGGAAAAGGAAAAGGGAATGTACTCTGATTGGTCAAGATAAAGGCAAATCACTAAAAGATCAGATGCTCCTTCTCCAAATGCCTGCAGTCACCGGTCTTTCAGTAGAGGACATTGAAAATGCAGAAAAAGCCATTATTTGCTATGAGCAGAGACAGCATTATAAGGAGGAAATGGCCGCTCTGGAGCAAGGAAAACCGTGCAAAAGAGGAAGCTCCCTGTATAAGCTGGACCCTGTCATTGATGTTGATATCCTGAGAGTGGGAGGAAGGACAAAGAGGATGGCTATGCCCACAGAGATCAAGCACCCCAAGATCCTACCTAAAAATTCATATGTGTCAAAGTTAATACTGAGTCACATTCACAGACAAGTTGGTCACTCTGGTCAAGGTTACATGCTCTCCAAACTTCACCAACGATATTGGCTCTCTGGTGCCAACTCTTCGGCAAGAAAGATTATCAAGAGCTGTGTGTTTTGCAGAAGACAACAAGCTAAAGCTGGTGAGCAGATCGGATCAAGGCACCAACTTCATAGGGGCACAGAGAGAATTGGGGGAGTCCGTGAAACAGCTGGATAATGACAGAATCAAAGGATCACTTATCAAAAGGGGAATTGACTGGATATTCAACCCCCCCTCTGGAGCTCATCACGGTGGCGTCTGGGAAAGGCTAATTAGACTAGTTAAAAAGATCCTCTACTCTGTCTTAAAGGAACAAACCTTGGATGATGATGGCCTACATACAGCTTTGTGTGAAGTGGAGGCAATTATGAATGACAGACCAATTACAACAGCAACCAGTGACCCAAATGACCTTGAGCCACTAACTCCAAATCATCTGCTTCTCTTAAAAACAAACCCTATCATACCTCCCGGACTTTTCCAGAAAGGGGACATCTATTCGAGGAAAAGATGGAGGCAGGTCCAGTATATGGCTGACTTGTTCTGGAGGAGATGGACCAGGGAATACATCCCACTTGTGCAGGAGCAAACCAAGTGGAATAGCATCAAAAGGAACTTTGCTCCTGGAGATCTCGTTGTCATCATTGATGACAAGGCCCCAAGAAACACCTGGCTCCTAGGACGAGTGGTCAAAGCACTTCCAGGAGCAAAGGGCCTTGTTCGAAGTGTTTTGGTGAAAACTAAAACCAACACAATCCAGAGACCGATTACCAAGCTCTGTCTGCTTCTGGAGGCAGCTAACAGAGTTTATTAATCTCTTTCTCTTTCAGTGCCTTTGAACAGTAAAATAGACTCTTACATGGATATGGACTGTTAATATGAACTTTTTGGCCGAGGCCAATGTCTTCCATTATGATAATTGCTCTATTAATGTATTGTTTGGTAATTGTTATGTAACAAGCAATTAGGGGCTGGTATATTAGAGCCATTTCCGTATATTTTGTTTGATTATTATTATCATTAACGTTATTGAACAAGAGTCTATGATTTCATTTGGCTGTTTTGATTCTTTATAATTGTGATGAGCCACCTCCCAGCCAATTAGGACACAAAAGGGGAGAGTGGCACAGGTGTCTCGGATGAGACAGGGGAGAGCCATACTGTTTTCAAACCGCTCTCTTTTTATGTTTTACGTTTCTATCGATAATTAATCTTATGTTGTGGACACTGCAAACCTTGACGCAAATAAAAGGATGTTTGGAACTCAAGAGAGAAAGGCAGTGATTGTTTGAATACAATTTGGAGCGCGTCACAACCACAGCGATCCCCCTGAACAAAGGACGGCGTCTAGAAGCTGGTTGCCGGTTAAAATGCCGTCACAACATTAATCGATCAATCAAAAACAACTTGTATGGTTCTTCTCATATACCCGGAGCCCAGTTTTTATGATAATAAGATAAAAATGTATAATACAGATTAATTAAATATTAGTGAATATAATAAGTGTTTCAGGAGTAAATGCAAAAACCAGTGCCTTACACAATAACAATAGATACATTAAAAATGTTACAAACTACTACAAACTACAGAATAGAAATACAGAAAATTAAATTTTAAATTGGAATAAAAATGGGAAAAAAAAGTAATATTAAACCTGATATTCAAGGATATGATGCACATGATATTGAGAAGAGAACATGAGTTACGTTTTCACATTTCCAAGGCTCGGTTTTAGACTGTAGTTGTAGAGAATTCTCACAGATATCATAATTCTCCCACGATTACACACACAAACAGACATGAAGACTTGATAGTACCTCTCTGAATCTGGCATTGCATTGGTCTTCTGAGAGACAGAGGGTGGAGGAGACCAGATCATTTGGTGCACACAGCTTCACTTGGATGAGCTCCTGCAGTCTCTTTATTCAAATTCAAAGAAAACAAAAAAGCATCAGCTTCTGCTCTGGATGTTTCTACATATCAGACTGGGTGTTTGTTACAAACATGCCTCTGACACATAAATGAGCACCTGAGAACCTGTTGAAGTATGACCTTAATCTTTACCCTGCAGCTTATATAAAAGTACCCACCAGTGAATTTGGATTGACGTTTTTGCACCAGTTCATGATGCTCTTTATCCAGCCTCCTTCCAACAGTACTGTTCCTTACTTTATCCCAGTCAGCCTTTGTCTACATGCAACGTACAATATTAAAAAAACAAAAAAGTTGTTAGTGCCAACAGAAGATCAATCATCAGGGACCTGCTTGTGCCCAGCAAACAACTGTAACCTCTCACCATATACTTGAAGGCCTCCCCTCTGTAATAGCTCTTGGATGCCGGATACTCTATTCCCTCATCACACAGCTGCTTCTGGCTTGAAGCCACCACATGCAGCTCCTCTCCATCGTAGGCATAGATCTCTCCGTCCTCACAGGTCATCAGAACAGGCTGGTCCCATGGGTACAAGATCTCGTCCACTATACCTATAACCTGCATGCTTACTACCTTCGGAAGATAGAATTTTCCCCACCCATTCACCACTTTATCTTCCTTTCTGTAAATGGTGTCAGCAAGTTCTACAAACTTAAATGTGGCACCAGCTGGTTTCTTTAACAAGAAAGTCTTGTCTTTTGATTTTTCCTGAAAGTCTGACTCTGTAATGTAATCCAGACCTGCAAAACATGTCATGCGAGAGGAGTTTGATAAACCAGGAAAATACCTAACAGAGCAATGTTTTAAGGCGTGTGAGGAAAAGATGTGTGTAGTATACCTTTTTTTCCATTGCACTGCTGGAAGTCAGACGACTGACCTGGCAATCTGAATGGCAGAAAAGAAAACAATGTTGCAGCCTTTGATTGTGGAAGCAGATTAATGTTTCTCTGCACAAATATAGTCTGCAATTCAATCAATGTGCTCCAGTCCCATGTTTGCCCCCTGTTAGTTGGCAGTTCTCAAGCTGAGAAGTACCTGACTCAACTGCATATTTCTTGATGATGCGCTGAAACAAAGTGGAAACCCACCATGGCGTCGCCAATTAGTTTGCGGACTGCCATTTTGACCTTGCCCCTGAAACTGTCCGTCAAGGACGATCTCCATATCACTTAAATGCAATAGAAGAAGGCGAACAAGGGAAGAAGAGGCTTTTGGAGGAGGAAAAACAGGTGTCTCCTTGCTTCATCACTCATGTCTCTTTCTCACATCTCAATTTCTCCCTCGTATTTTGTGGGTTGAAGTTGGGGAGCATTGCTATACCTCTATCCTCAACCACAAGGTAGCCAAGCACTAAAGAACACCCTGCTTTTTGTCTATTTTGCTCTAACTGGGAGCATAATTTAAAGGTTGAAAATCATGCTTTATTGAAGAAGATTTAAAACTGGCATTTCAGACCATAAACTGTTTACCGAGCTAATGAATCAGCATCAGATATTGAAAGAAAATCCATATTGATCATCAGCCATCCCAGGACCTAATCTCTGTCTTTTTCACTGCCTCCTTTTTTCTTATACTGGCCCTTTATCCAGCCCCTCCGCTCATCCTCTCTCTGAAACAAGATGTTTTAGCCACTGTGTCTGGATCATATTTCATGAGGAAAATAACATGATTTGCAGGGTTTCCTGATGGAAAGATAGCTTTTTGTAAGTAGTATGAACCAAAAAATTGGAAACCTAGTTTTAAGAGCAGTCTGAAACTTACAGGGATTGCATTTATTTACATTATTTGAAACAGTCCAAATTGAATATACAGTATACAGTGTTAGATGAGCCTATTATTATATATAATAGGCTCATCTAACACTGTAATACTGTATACCACAGATGTTAAGAGAAAGAATAGCAGTCCTCTTTAAAATTTCCCTGAACTGTTCTTACTTCACTGGAACATCAGCCCTTCTGGTTCCCTGTCACAAAGAAAACAAAATGTGTATTGTTAAAAGTAGTGGTGGAAAAATACTCAAAACTTATAATACATAAAAATGTATTTTAATAGAAATACAAAAAATACTGCACAACAGGGTGTCTTAATGGCATATGGTTCAAATGGGGCCATAAAGCTCTTTATAGGTCAAATATAGGAATGTTTATAGGATGTCACACCCAGTTACATTATTCAGTATTTAACTGATAAATAAAGCTTTTTTTTTCTTTAGCTCACAGCACTGAAAATAGTAGAAATAAGGAGTTGTTTACTTTTCTGTTGCTGGGACCTCCATCCATGTTAGATGTAGGCTTTAACTGAAACAGATCACCAGAGACGTTATTTAATCAAAAAAATTGGAGAAAGAAAACCTTTAACCTTTAGAGGCAACAGATGAAGACAGATGAGTACACCTAACAACAAAAAGTACAATTTAAAGGGGGAATTTCAATTTCATTTGTCCTTAGGATGGGACCTCAGGACAAAACACACACAACCTCTCCATAAATTAATAGCACAACACAGGAGAGCCAACTTGCATAAGTCTGCTGTCCACTTTCATCTGAAGGAGAACAATCTTTCCTTTGAGGACAACAATGTAAATATCTTGGCCAGAGAAGACAGATGGTTTGAAAGACGAGTAAAACAATCCATCCATGTCAAACTGGAACGACCTTTGAACAGAGGAGGTGGTCTACGTCATTACTTATCACCAGCCTACAATGCTGTCCTTAGTTCCCTCCCCAGACAGCTTAACAACCATTCACACCTGGGCTCACCTAGCCATAGAAACCCACACGAAGGCCGTTTTGACTAATGACCCACAAGTGGCCCTAACGACTCTGAATCCCAGAGCTCACAGTGTCCTTAACGACTCTGTAAGGACACTCCCACACAGAGTTTAAAAGCCTGCAGCTCCCCTCCAGGTAGTTAGAAGCCTCTTGGATGAGAGCTGAAGGGTCTTTAAGAAACTGAAACTCGTCCAGTTGCCTATGATACAGCACCTAGATTTACCATGACCTGGATGACTGAAAACCTTCATCAACAGGTAACTCCAGCCTACCAAATTGAAACAGTCACTTGGGGGTTACAAAAAGCCCCTTAAATTCTACCTAGCACCCTACCAAGTGCTCAGATCATTCAGAGGAGAGCTGTCATTAATGGGCATGACATCTAACAACTGCTTTGTACCAGACTCTGCAGCTCTCCAGTGATCTTCTTTGAGCCTATTTCTTGACTCCAGCCTACATTCAAGACTACTATTTGGTAAAGTACCAGGACCCAGCTGGCCCATTCCTGGTCCCTTGGGTCTCAACAAAATCTCACTCCATAAATCAGAATATACTGTCAACAGATGTTAAAAAAAATCTATTTCTGCCATGTTTTTAGGAAAGTAATGCTATTTAAATCAGGCTAATTGAAAAATCATCAGAATATAGAAGGGGATAAAAGAGAAAAAACCTTTGAATGTTGAATAAAAATTCCATAGATTTTAGACAAAAAAATAATACAATAACAGATATAAACATGAAACTTACGCAAGTAACTATTTACATGAAGACATATATCTTTTTGTTGCAAGTTTTTTGAACTACTAATAGATAAATAAAGGTCCAGAGTTAACTAAAATAAACACCTAAATGTGTATTTTGGAACATTTTCTTTTCACTGTTATGAAACAAGTTTAAAGGAGACAATACAGATTCTTTGCATGCACAGATCAATTTGCGATTTCAGGCTGTTTTTACTTATTCACACAATAGCTATATTTCTATGCACAAATTATAAGGCCTTTTTTTACTTCTTCTTACATTTCTGTGGCTGCTCGACATCTTTCAATGTCTTTACAAACAACATGTAAATTGTATAAGTTTTAATCACTTTTACATAAGACTGTCAAAGAGTCTATAATCACATATATCTGCAATTTGCAAAGAATATTGAGTAAGATATATAAACAGTCACAAAAAACAGTATAAACCTCGTTTTCTTTTATCACCATTAATGTTTGGACAGACAGATACTTAAATTGCAAATATATAAATGAAAAGTGGGAAAAAATCCCAAATCTTTAAAGGTTATCAAATAAACTTAAACAAGAGCAGTTACCATAGCTGAAGAGCAGAATACAGTCTGTTGTTGTCCTCGAGGAAGTTGTGGTCAGGTATCACCTGTTAGGAACAGATAATACCATAATAAAGGTGACACCCACACACGACCAAAACATAATTATACAACAAGTAGTTCCGACCGAGCAATCTGATTGGTCAACAACACATTTTGACCGTGCTCAGATCAGCATTACAGCATACCTGACTCATTACTCAGAGTATTACTCCGCCAAGTCTGTGACAACATTGTATCTCCATGGCAACATCGTAACTGTCAGAGCTGGAGCAGGAAACGGCGGAAAAATAAGCTACAAAATGGATCGGTTTGTTGTTCATTTTGATTTATTTGGCGGTCTCAGTTTGGATGAATGGATGGAGGAGGATGAGAAGAACCAAATGACAAAAAAGTAAAGATTTGTGGTAAATAAAGTGATGAATCTGTAACTCTGTTCTTTATTATTAGATAATAATAAGATAAAGGTGAAACAAGTCCGAGCTGAGTAATTTATTATTATTACTATTATTATTATTATTATTTCGAAACGTTATTTATTAATCATGAAAAAAAAATCACAAACCACCTGTCAGCTGCCAAAGTCACATTCATAGAATAAAGTGTCCCGTTTTACCGAGCGGGCCGAGCCTGTTCCCTTCGGTGTGAGAGACACTATTGTTTTATAATATATATATATATATATATATATATATATATATATATATATATATATATATATATATATATATATATATATATATATATATATAAAATCAACACCTTTGTTATGACTTGGGCGATAAAAATAAGCATTTTCTGTTTATCTGTGCAGTATTGATTTAGGTCGGGAAATTCCGAGACGGCAATAAAAGATTAACGTCAGCTCAGACTTCACTCATCTGGGACTAGAAAATCCTTTCTGTTGCTAGTTCGTTACTATGGGTTGGACTACTTGCTGTAGTGGTAAACTACGTTCCATTACACATAAGAGTAACTGACGGGACTGATTTTGTTTCAGTTATTAGTCAGACCCATGTGTTTAGAAAATCCTTTCCGTTGCTAGGTCGTTACTATGGGTTGGACTACTTGCTGTAGTGGTAAACTACGTTCCATTACACATAAGAGTCTACTGACGGGGCTGGTTTTGTTTCAGTTATTAGTCAGACCCCATGTGTTAACATGGAAACGCGACGCACACTCGCAAAAAACTTTAAAATTTGAGAGCAAATTGTCCGTCAACGTGGATATATTTTGAGTATACATTTTATGTATGTATACAGTGCTGCTTGCGGACCTCAGCGCAAGCGCCTCGGTCCTGACCGCATCACTGTCATACTCAAATGACGTTTGAGCACACCCTCTCGGGTAATATTGCTTAAACATCTCAGGGTCAGAGGCAAATGGTTGGGCATGATACCGATTGCCTAGTGTGAATGCACCCTTATCCTCCTAGTAGTCTACAAACTTTGACATTCAGTGTAGCTCTATTAGACTCAGCCAGAAAGCCCTGGTGTGAATTGTGCCGACCTTTCAGCTGAAATTGATTGACTCTGTTATTCTCTAGTCTTCTATTTCAACATTTACTAAATGAATGAATGCAAATTTATTTCAGACATGTGAAAACAAAAGGATAAGTTAGTTTGACAAATAAGCATAATGAAATGAAAAGCATGTTACAAAGTTTATTCTGTTAACAATATATTTACATACATACCCATATATGCAGATATACATATGTGCTCAACACATGTACATATACAAAAAAAGAACATCTGTGAAAATAAACACACCAACTTCACCATCTAACGGTCAAAAACCATCGACCCTCATTGTGGCCACCTCTGTTACAATAAGTCCTTCACTTAAGTTGACTATGTTGATTCCCACAGTGCCACTCTGGTCATTATTAAAATGGCTTCAGCACAACTGGACATAACAATTCCAATTTTGTACACACATGGAGCCATGAAGGTAATTGTCAGCTTGAAGCTAATGTTAGCTAGCTAGCTATGATAGACTTCTGCCGTTTGAAACATATTTGCATGTAACGTCACTGTTTACACACAGGCCAACATTTACATTTAGAGGTGTTCATACATGCACTGCTACCCTGGGCTGTTTGAACACTAGTCATGGAGGCAAACTTATTCTTGTGTGCTACACGATGCACCTACCATTCCCTTTGAATAATTGCTTGCTACTTGTCACATAGGCTTCCCCTCACCAACCTAACCCCAAACATCATACCAACATTTTTACATACCAACAGTCCTGTGTTGTCATTGAGAGAATCAATAACATTTTTATACAAGATACAAGATTATATAAGATGTACCTTTATGTGTTAATACATTTAGTTTTCCATCCTTATCCAGTTTTCTGTAATTATTATAATTTTTTGCATAATGTAATGTTGTAAATTAATATGGTAATTCAAGGTCCTTGAAAAGCTGTATTTATTGTAGGTTAAGTAATTGTGCTATTCTTTCTACAGGACAATGACTGCTGAAACAGTAGAGGATTGAGACAGCACCGACATCAGCAGCCTGACCTGTTGGCCAACACTGATCTGTGTTTATAATGAGTCAAGAAACCTCTGGACGTCCTTCCTGTACATAGTTGTTCATGCTAACTGTACTGTATATTGTCTAAGTGATAAAAGGTATACTATTTTTGTAGTGTTATTTATTGTAAAATGTAAGAACTATAATGGGATGGTTGTTTATGCTGGAAGTGTAAAGAAAAGGCATTCATCATTTTCAAGACTTTATTAAAACAAGTTAGAGATAATACAGAACCAGGAGTAAATACAGAATGACAAATAAATAGGTATCAAGCAGAGTTCCAGCACTTGATGTGTTTGCTCCAAACGTAGTCCTTAAATCCTGGCCCGTAGAGCAACAGATGTTTCCATGTTTAGATTTTTTTTCATGGAATAGAGCTTGACTGTCCTCAGCATGCTGTGAAAATACACTTTCAATGGTCAATACTTTAGACAGGTGTTGACTGTGTACAGGGGGTGGCAGCTGCAACGCGGGCTGTCAGTGTCCTCTTTGTGTCATTATGAGAAAGGGATAATGAGATGTTGCTGGAAAAATAATTGAAAAAAAAAAAAAAAACAATTGTGAGAGGTTGTCTGACTGATTCTTGTGTATTACGTGGCAGCTGCAGTGCGGCTCCATGGAAACAGATCTGTTTCCATGGAGTTTGCCTGTGATATTATTGACAAATATGATTGTGTTATTGTCCTTTACCCGGCTAAAGGGGGAGAAAGTTGGAGAGGTGCCAGGGAGAGAAAGTGAAAGTGAAAGTAAGAGAGTGCACAGGATAAAAACTGCCCCTCACCTGTTGTGTGTCTTCTCTTCATGTCTGTGACATATTCTACAGATACAGACATTAAAACTGTAGTGAAATGTTGGTAAGAGGTCCATATGACTACATATGTCTACGGGTTGCATGTCCTTCACCTCAGAGTTTTGTCTAACGAATGCATTCAACAATCGTTCTGCTCTTGACAAAGAAATATGTCATGTAAATGTATCACTTAGCAATATAAGAATACAGATCAATATAGACTATTTTGTAGTACATACAAAAACTATTTATATTCTTGGAAACTGTTGATTTCTTCACAAATCTTCTCAAGCTGTTGTTTTCCCTTCACTTTTTCTTTATGTGAATGATAATAAAATCCTTTATTGTCCTTAAATTACTTCCGTTCTTTTCCCTGCCAGCTCTCGATAATAACAACTGAGCATTCCATGGAGTAATAATCATACATTTTCATCCTTGAGCTGCGGAAATCTGCTGCACTCGGTAATCGACTCGTCGGGGCTTCCCCACACAGGCAGGCTGCTGGAGGAGAGGGTGAGTTGTGCTGTGTTTTTAAATACAAATCCAGCTAAGCTAGCAGATGTTTGATGCTTCGTACTGTGTGCTGGGACTGTACATGTACTGTTGCTGAAGTTTGGTGCTGTTCTGAGATTAATTGTGGCTATGAGTGGCTTTTTGATGGCGGTTTCTTGGTGGAGACATAAGCTGCAGTGTATTGTTTTCGTGCGGTCTTTTCTGAGGCTGCTAAAACTAGCAAACTTGACCTCTCGAGGGGGAGTCTTACTCGGTGTCAAGGTGTGTTAGACCATGGATTAAATTTACACCGGAATATCCCTTTAACTCTGCTGTGAACACCACCATGAACAACAGCTTCTTCCCCCAGAGCTGCCACTCAACACACACCTGGGCAACACATATATACTGTAAACATAGTCACCTCACGTCTGTTTTATTGATACTTTGTATGTACAGAATTTAGTATGTGATGTGTACATATTACTAGTCTGCTATCTGCACTGTATTTATACTCTCAGAGACAGCATAGAGTTTTGACAGGAAATGAGGGGGACAGAGAGAGAGAAGGTGACATGCAACAAACGGTCACAGGTTGAAATCAAACCCCGGCCTCTGCTGAGGACTCAGCCTCTGTACATGGTTACAAGGACGATCCAGGCTGTACATAAGCTGTTTAGTTACAGAAAATTGTAAACCTGTATGATTAAGTTACAAATGATGCCAATACACAACAATAATACATTGCTAGAAGAAGAAAGAAATACTCTGACCAGTTTTTGCAAAGGAAAGAATAAAGGGACTTATTTCCACCTCCTTTGTTTACTGTGATTCTGATGAATGTGTCAAAGATAACACATGATAAGTAAGCACAGTTCTACAGCATTGTAGATAACATGAATTTATTAATTTCTATACTTAAATCTCTACCTTGTTCCATACAGTGTGTATACTGTGTCACAAGGCCGATTCTGTCTTTGTGGGGGCCTGATGCAAGATGCTGTTTGGGGGCCCCTATTTTGTCAAACTACGATAGATAGATTCCTAACCCTTTTAGGTGATCCACAAAGATTCAACAATTTGTTACATTTTAAGAGGAAAACAGGCTAGAGTCGTGAAAACCTCTCTCAAATTAAAATCAAACATCTTAAGTTGACCCACCCAAGCAAGCTGAACTGATAGAAAATGATAATACAAGGTAAACAATGGGATCCTCTATAGGTCAATAAATTAAACTGATGCAGTGTTACTCAAAAATGTTAATTTTGAATTGTAAAACATTTTTAAACTTAAACATCCTGGTCCGGTGGTGCTGAAGGTGGCCGTGCTGCTTCCAAAATGTTTCAGAATTGCTCCTGCAAAGACAAAACTCCTCAGGTTACCAAGCAAAATAGATCCTAAATAATTGAGTTACGTTACATGAATGCAGAAATTCATAATCTGTTTTTATATTAAACATTGCAATATACAGCACAGTGTCCCTTTAAGCATGCACCCAATTTCAAAGTTGTCACTTTTAAGCAGTTTTCGACACATTGTACTTGTTAGAGTAATAAAATGAAGATAAATGACTGATGAGCACTGTGTGATATTGAAGGAATGTTTCTGTGAATATTTCGCAGAGTATTACAAAGTGGACTACTTGTGCCTCACTGATGATATGGTCTTAATTTATATTCTGTGGGCAGAACTAACGGTCATAATAGTTTACTTTAAATTGACTTTAATTTGTGTTATTATGATTCTTTTGAATAAATCAAAGTAATACATCAAAAACATAACTAAACTGTAGGAATGTAGGCAAATTTGTTCAAATTATATTGTCACAATAAATATTCTAATAAATGTGGTAAAGAAAGACTGTAACTAACTCAGTAGAGTTAACAATAATCCTCTGCCACAATAGTCCATAATAATCCACAATAGGCCTAATATGTATTAGTGATGATTATAAACTGAGGACACACTAAAACAATCCTAAAGTAATGTTATGTGGCAAATATTGAACATCAGAGGAGTTCTATGATGGAACAGCAGCTCCCACTGGACGAGGATATAGCAGACATGACAGACATCTGTCTAAAGGCCCCCACACACCGGCTCCGATGACTTCCTTATCCGACTTCCTTATCCGACCACTCCGTTGGATCCGTTTGGTAGAAAAGTTGCACTGAAACACACCGCCCCGGCTACACAGTAGCGTATACATTCTGCGCCTGCGCAAAATGCAATAAGTCTCCTAAACATCGGGTGGCGCTAGTCTCGTGCCAGTCACCCAAAACATAAAAACAGGAAATGACGGAACGGAGTGCGGACCGTAGCTTATCAAAACAAAGCACACACAGTGTTAGCTCGGCATTACTTGCATGATGTCGTATTACGGTGGTCTCTCTTCCACCAGGGCAGTCAGCTGCTCCTCAAAGTCCTCGGTCCACACAGCCATGGCTTCCAAAAATACGTTGGTTTATCCCCAAAATAACGAACGGCGAAGTGTTGTTTGTAACTCTGTGCCGTCTCTGTTTATGTGGTTTGTTTATCATCGTCACTTCCGCCGCCCCTCCCACACGCCGCGCTGATTCGCTGGCACACCGCCAATCAGAATGGTCACTGAACAGCTAGCTAACAATCAGAGTATCCGACGGCGTCTTAACTCAGACGGCCGACTTCGCATGTTCAGTCGGATCAGACTCGTCCTCGCGCTTCCGCGCGGCTCCGACAACACTGAACACACCGAACAGAATAGCTCCCGAACTCGTCGAACTCTCTCCTAACGCTTCAGACGTCCGACGTCGGAGCCGGTGTGCGGGGGCCTTAACAACACACCCTCCCCCACAAATGTAATGCCAACGCGCTGGACATGCTATAAGTCACTAAAACGGGTGTCACTTCAGTCAATCAGTCTTATGGCATTCACATGTGACAAAGGCCTACATTTTATTTTGCCCTTTCCTAAAGCAAACACTTAAGCTAGCTTAAAAAAAAATCAGCATTAAAGCTCCCCCTCCACCCCACATCATGAAAAGAAACCTTACCTTTATCCTGTGAGCGTTTTTCTTCATCTAGTTTCATCTTTTTTCTTTTTTTCTGAACCAGATGAGTAGGTCCGTTTTTATGCCATGCGGTGAATGACCGGTACCGGCGGCTCAGCGCAACTCGCCTCGCCTCTCCTCGCTGAAGTAGTACTGGTCGTCACAGCAACGTGGTGCATTAGAGACCAGGGGCCTCATTTATAAAGGTCTCTGCGCACGAAAATCTTGCAGAAACAGGGATGAAATGTGCGCATCTTTCACCACCAACGTCGTGATTTATATAAAAAAAACCTTACGGAAAAGAGTGCGCAGTTCTACGGATCCTTTCACCCTGGAGTAAAGCTCCGGCAAAGTTTATCAAACTTTGCGCACCACATATGACTTCGGAGTTATTCATTTATATAGGCTATTTATTTTATGAAAAGCACCCATAATGAAATATGAATTAAAGCAAAATTATGTTCAACACACTACAGCCCTTTCAAATTGCAATCCTCGGCCAGACCAACTGTATCACTTAAACGTTTAATTAATTAGCTTGATAAATAAGCCTGTGGGCATTTGAAATGAATACACCTATTGGCCTATCGCTAATGCACGGCCTATAAATAATGCCCTGATTGCCTCTGTATTCTAACGAGCGAAAATATGGCAGCCTTGGCATTGCTCGAGGATTTGGCGAGAGTCATGCAACACGAACGCATATTCAGAGACCACCAAGACTACCTGACCCATGAGGATAAATGGCTGATAAGCCGTTTCAGGCTTCCTAGAGCTATTCTCCTGCAGATCAGCTTTTGGTGTCATAAAATGTTGAGTGCTTTTCCAACAATATTTTACAACCTACAATTCTCATGCAGAGACAGTGGGTATCCCCTGACGAGCTGGCTCCTCACTCCCTTCCCCAACCCACAAAACCAAGCTCAGCAAACGTACAATGATGTGCATGCGCGTGCTCGGGTGGTGGTGGAGCGCTCCATTGGCCTTCTCAAGTCTCGTTGGAGGTGCCTGGATAAGTCCGGAGGGGTCCTTCAATATACACCTGAGAAGGTTTGCAAGATCATCAGGGCATGTGCAGTTTTGCACAACATGGCCCAGAGGCACAGAATTCCTGCACCTGCTCCCATATTGCCCGATGACATGGGTGCGCACGCAGAGATTGAGGACCACGCTCCTAGAGCAGTTGAATTGCGCGAATGCGTGATGCGGCGTTTATGGACAGGTAAGACACAAAATATACCTTTTAAGCTCTTTTATTGCGGAACAAATGTCAGCCGATGATGCCTGCAACCCTGTCGTCCAGGGGTGATGGTGGGGGCTTCCCCGACCCTCTTCCACTTAAATGCACACTTTGTCGGTACTCAGCAATCCTTTTCTTTGAATCTACTTTCATGTCCGACCACTTCTTTTTTACTTCCGTAAAATTTCTGGGGGTCAAACTCACCTCGTTCTCTGCAGCTGCCACGAACTGCCAATGCAATTGTTTATTTTTGTTCGTTACCCCTGAACCAAGGGAACCGAACAAAATAGACTTGCGTTGGTCTACTTCATTTAGAAGCACTTCGATCTCCGAATCCGAAAACGCGCTCTCTTATTAAAAGGTGCATCCATTTTTCCGTCTAATGATTGGTCACAAAAGGCTCCTTATATACTTATAAATATGAAGTAATTAATTAGCATTGACCTTTTAAGGACTATTATGGGAAGGACTTGGGAGGAGCAGAGCGCTCGTGCACGCATGCCAAATTAGACGCACGTTGGTATTTATAACGAGAAGAGTGCGTACAGGTGTGCGCAGCAAGGTTTTATGAATCAGAATGTTTTTGTGCGTATGCACATTCTGAGGTTTGGGCGTACGCAATGTTCTAGGGAGGGTTTCACGCAGAGTTTTATAAATGAGGCCCCAGATCTGACCAATCAGCGGGTGTACGTATTGCCTTGGCTCGCTTGGAACCTCAGCGGAGGTGCTACAAAAAAAAAGTGCCAGGTACCTTTCACACCCTGGGTCACTCCTCAGATATTGGGGCCGGACATGTAACTTGAGGGGGCCCCCTAGTGGTGCGGGGGCCCCATGCATCCGCATAGTCCGCATATAGCAAGAAACGGCTCTGTCCACACCTTTGGAAGTTCTGGGTTCGTCTTGGTGGTTTCTGGCATGCAATAGCAGCACACACATGCCTCACTCATCCATACACTGCATTCATTACTGATGCCGCTTCTATCCACATCTAATGCTTTTTGTAGGTGGGTTCATTGTGCAAGTTACAAATAAACATTTTTTGGCACTTAAAGCCTGACTTGTCTCCCCTCTTCGTCACATACATTGAGCCAGTTCGTGACAATCGCTCTACAGCATTTTATTATATTATTTTTATCGACTAGGTTTGGCTGTCTTTTCACACTAAAATGGTCCTGTGGTCCACTAGAGTGGACATGCTGTAAAATAAAAAATAAAAATACATTTTAAAAAGTCTTTTTAAAACCCTAAATAGGTAGAAAATCACAAAAAAAGAAAAGTAAATGGAAGACACCTTTTTTCCTTGGTTCCCAAAAGAATACATCTTAAGTGGATAGAAGGGGCTCATATCGTTGTCATCATCATCACTACTTGTCAACAACAACAATGACAGTCCGCCATGAGGAGATTGTTGTTGTCAGGGGTTGTTAATCGTTACAGCTCTGTCCTCATTGTCAGTAATCACCATAAATTCTGCAGGAGCTTCTGGTGCTGGGTAACCCTGGTTTCCAAAGAGGCTGGGTACCGGCTCATCAGGTACCAGAATGGGGCTAAATAGGGATGTTTGTCTTGCGTTGATCAATACAGATCTCTGTGGGGTTGTTGATGCCTAGAATCAGATGTAGACCTAGTTGGAATGAAGCAATTAAAGAAGGTGTCACTGAATTTAGCAGCAGTCCACAGTAACAATGAAATATCTTTTAATAAGTCGAAGTCCTGAAAGACTATAATGCTATATATCTCATTGGTCCAAAACAAGACTAGGCCCAGTTTAATATAAAACATAATTTGATACAATATATATAGTAAGCCCTACTATGTATACTATATATAGTAGGGGGGCCCTGCCCCATATCTCTATCGGTTTGTCGGTCCTTGGCCTGAAAAACGTTGAAGACCCCTGCTGTAAAGAGTTTTATAAAGACCTTTGTCCCCCCCAAGCTTTATGCTTTAGCGGTAAATACCGTGTTTATTCCTTTCTTTTTCGTCTTTATGTGTTCCCTTTGGTACGTGTTAAAATAGGAGTTGTTTAAAGAGGAAGAGAACAAGGACTATTCTCGTGGTTCACAGTTAAACGTTATTTGTTCTTTATTCTAAGACATTAAAGTGGGAAAAAAAGACATGACAGCTCCTGAAGCTGAAACATCTCAGGCGCCCCCTGGTGGCTGTCTGCATTATAGGGATAGGTCAAACCCTGGTATGTGGCTTGTTTGTACAGGGTCAGTCTGTGAAAATGTGTCCAGTGGTGGTCAGGTGAAGTGTTTATAATGTGGATATCTGGATATTAAATGCTCATCTGCAATTTTTCTGTTGTGGTCCCAGTAATAAGCTTCAGTCTATTTGTTCTTTAAATGTACTGAAGTAGCAAATGACATGGTTAAGCTCTGAGTAAAAAAAAAGAAAAGAAAAATAATATATTTCAATTGTTACTGCTCTCTTCTGCTCAGCTCTATGCTGGACTGTTAAGTGCGCTAATAAGTAGAGGAATGATAGTGACAAAAAAGTTATGACAAGTTGGTAGAAGATATCTAATGTAGCCTTGTTATTTTTAGGTGTAGTCGTGTAGTTGAACACTTTTTAAAAATGTTCCTAAAATGTAAATAAATACAAATATGTAAATATATGCAAGTCTAACAGGTATTTCACATTCCTGTCCAGCTGGATGTTTTCATCTTCAGAGACAGGCTCCCACCATTCCTTAAAAGTAAAGTGGGACCATTTTGAATTAGTTCAGTGAATTAGATAAACTCAAATCGGATCATTTATTCAGTCCTGCCTTCGTCTCTAGGACACACAAGGCCGCTGTGGTGTGCCCAACGTTGTCTCTTAAACACCTTTTTCCAGTCCGCCTGCTATCATTTATTCCATCAGGGTCAATAACAGCAAGCAGGTAGAATTCCCCAGGCTGTTGTTTGCTCTCCATAGTGGACAAGAGTGGCTTTAACACTCATCATATCCAACAGACATCTACTGTTGTAGTAACACCCTTTTTTTTTGTATTTTCAGAAAGAGAATGAAGGTTTCACGGATCGGATATTGTTTTAAAGATTTTGGTTATGAAATTTATAACATTAAAAGATAAATTCACCCTAAAATGAAAATTCAGTCAATATTTATTTATCCCTATGCTGATGGAAAGTTGGGTGTATTTTTGTAGTCCACAAGCCATTTCTGGAGCCTCACAAGTCTTGCAACATTATCCTTAAACACTGAAGAGGCTCAGGACTTGTTTTTAAAATGTAATAAAAGAAAACGACAAATAAAGAGGAAAAAAAAACATTAAATGGCTCCTTAAAGCTCTTCCCACTATTTTTTTTTATTCTTTTAATTTGTTTTTTTATTTTTTTATTTCAAGTTACTTAATTTAAGTCCCCATCTGCTTTAGTTGTTTAGGGGAATGCTGCAATGCTGTTTTGCTGTGAAGCTCCAAAGGTGTTCTGAGGATTACGAAACTTTTGGGGGAACTCATCCTTTAATAGCAGCAAATAAATATTTAGTATGTTAAAATATGGCTCAGCGAATGACGTCACACTCCCTCTCTGTGTGTTGTAAACTGAGTTTCTCTGGTCTTTGTTTGGGAAGTGGGGCATTTTCACATGTAGAATAAAGGTTTCACAAACTTAGTACAACAAATTATAGGTTTACATCATTTTATTGTTAATTTAACAATCAATACATCAACTTTGACATCCTCTGCATGCTTTAGTTAAACAGTTAAAACACATTTAGGTTTAAAAGAACAAAATTTACAGCCCTGACAGAGAAAATTAAGACAGACCTTTAAAGTGAGTAGAGGATAAATGTAATAGATGCTCACTCTCCCCGTGAGACTTAGCAGAGGTACTCTTCGAGGTGTTGAGAGTGCATAGGGTATCGGCCCTTGTTCCAGCTCTATGTGGTATGGTTAGCTTGCCTATCCCTTGAAACACTGATGGGTAAAGTGCCTTAAAGTCTGTATCTGTCTGCATCACCTCATTGACTCTGTCCGCTAGCCCCATGGCCTCTGTAGCTGGCAGGCCCAAAAGTGGTTGTGTCAGTCCTGCCACAACATACACATGTTGTTCTGTGGATCTGCCCTTTGCACACATTTTGCTCTGTAAGCAGCCTTTTACATCCAGCAAATTCTGTCCTCGACCATCTAGTCTTTTCAGCGGTTTGCCTAGCTTGACATCTTGCTCTGGGTTGAATACGCTCTCTGGTATTGAAGTCACATCCGCGCCTGTGTTTATTTTGAAATTGACGTCGTCTCCATTCAGAGTGACTTTTTCAATCCATGGCTTGGTGGTTTGTGTGGACACTTCACCTAAGAATACATAGTCCTGACAATCACTGTCCGACAGTACTTCTGTGACTGTGTGCTGCTCGATCGTGGTGACAGTCCACCGCAAAATGTCCTTTTTTGTGACACTTTCAACATCTACGTCTTTGGCAGGGCAATCTTTCCACGCATGTTTTCGTCCTTTTCCACATTGGCTGCATTCTTTTTCACTTGGTGCATCAAACTTTTTGTCTTTGTTTCTCTGTTTCCCTGTATATTGGAACTTTTTTCTTCTTTTTTATTGTTTTAATGGTGTAGTGGTGGATTTGTCCTAAATAATAATGCCCTTTGTCCAAGTAAAAAACATTATTAACAAAATCAGAATCAAAATGGCCACTAAAACACTTAAAGAGTGAATCTTACGCAGGGTTGCGACAAATCAATTCTCCAGTCATTGTGGGAGTATTGTCTGTTGATTCTTAACAGTCTCACACTGTCTCAGTTTTAGTATTGCCTTTGCAAGGGATATTGGATATTGTTCTGTCCTTTATCCCGACTACAATTTGGTCTCTTATGAGTTCATCTTTTAGCAAGCCAAAGCTACAATGTTCTGCTAATTTGTGCACTTCATGTACTGTATTTCTTTTTATCTGCTGCTGACATCGGCAAGACACTCAAAATATCGTCAGCTGCATCTCCCATTGCATACAGGAGTGCATTTACCTGATATTCTTCATCTTGGTCTTTTAATCCGGATGCAACATGGAATCTTTCAAATCATCTTTTTTTTCTTTTTCTTTTAATCGTTCTGATGGACTTTTTCTCACTCTTGCCTGTGTGCTGATTCCCTCTCACCAGCTCGCACAGCTTCACTGGCTCTCTCCCTGCCTTCGTGAGCACCATTGTTCTCTGCAGGTGATCAGTGCCTGACTGAATCTTCTGCAGTGTTCTACAGATGGTGGAGGAGATGGGACCAGCTGATTTCCACACAGCCTCTCATGGATGAACTCTTTCAGCCTGTTTATTATTTAATTTTCATTCTGTTGTCCAGTCACAAGTACAAACTGTAAGCAATCACAGATGTTAGCAAGCTGCTGTTATTCCCACAAAGTATTATTTACTGAGTGTTGCTTTGTGGTTGTGAAATGAGATGATGTTGATCAGTAACCGTCCACTGACGGCCAATCCACTCAACACTTTTTGCATGCTCTTATGTCACATGTTTATTTTTCATAGGGAAAAATATTTTTTTTATATCTGATAATAGCACACCTGTGTGACACATCAACCATATGGTGATCTAACAGAGTGTTACAGCAGTAATACATTGCTAAAAGCACGTGTTGTGAAGCTTCTTCCTCATGAGAGCAGAAACAACAAACTCAACGCTGATGTTATGAAGTGGAGAGGGAGAAAAATGGGGTGGGTTGTGTGAAAAATGAATGATGTTGGCAGAAGCAAACCAAAGAAACATTTGCCTCATACAAACAAAGACGGTGACCTGTAGCTCTCACAGTAACATGAAATGATCAGACCAACTGCTGGAGGGTCACACACAGGACCCTCACACAGGAGACTGGGGGTCATGTCCTGTCTCTTTCAAAGAAGGGACATGACCCCTGGATAGAACCCAGCCAGAACCATTTGCCCTTCAAGAAGAACTCAACTGGAACCCTTATTTCTATGAGTGTAGACATCGTGAAATAGGTGCTGTCTCTGATTCAACAGGCTGTGGAAAGTTGTTTAAGAAATACTCTGACCAGTCTTTGCAAAGGAAAGAATAAACTGACTTATTTCCACCTCCTTTGTTTAATATGATTCTGATTAATGTGTCCAAGAGCTTGAACATGATAAGCAAACACAGTTCTACAGAATTGTAGTAGATGAATATATCCAATTCTACACTTACATCTAAAGCTCTACCTTGTTCCATACAGTGTGCATACTGTGTCATCCTGAAGCTTTTTGCTAAAGGCAGTTTCATGTTCTCTGATTTCTTCTGTTTCAGATACTATCTGGTGATTGTAATTATCCTCCATCTGATGTCCCTCTCTATAGCTGCTCCAACTCATCCTCAATTGCCTTTTCTTGCATGAAACAATTAAAATAAATTATGAACACGAGTTTCCATCACCAGCATTTTATTGTGAATAACAGGATGAATATTTATTTATTTTATTTCATGTTTATAACTGCCACACACTACAGCATTTACAGCCAAACCTCATTTGCAATGCCTGTCTCGAGATGGGCCTTTAGGATACATAAACTTCAACAAATGCATAAAGTACAGTACAGACAGGAACTGTAATACAGTACAACCCAATAAAACACCATAAAACATGAAGCACCAAATCATTCATGAGTACATAATCGATCCCTCTTCAGAAACTGTTTCAGCTTGAGTTTAAAATGATCCCAGTCAGGATCTAGTTTAAGTTCAGCAGGTACAGAATTCAACATGCTAATCACACACATAAAAGACTGTTTGTCCAAATGAGGATTCACGTGAAGGCACCTTACAATTCCTATTGGATGCTCCACGTGTTACTGAGCCTGAAACTGTGGAACCACAAGGTCACTGAGCACCTGAGGAGCCTGATTATATAACCATTTACAGATGAGTTTAAGATTAGCAGATCTGATAAAATGATCAAAACTTAACATATTTAATTAAGAACACGGCAATGATGTGATCTTATTGTCTTTCTGTCCAGAATTTTAATTGCTCGGTTGTAGATCATCATCAGAGGCTTGGTTGCTGTAAAAGTTGCTTGTTACCATGAGGTTATACAATAACTGAAATGCAAAAAGATCACAGGCTGCATCAAAGTATTTGCTGCATGTAATGGTCTCAGTCTCTGAAAAGTCTAAATGTATTTAAATTTGCTCTTGTAGCCTTGCTCACCATTTTACCATACTTCTCAAACTTAAGATGGGAATCTGATATCAGGCTGAGATATTTTACCTCTGAAACCTGTTGACCTCATCTTAATCTTATTGGCTCAATTTCTGTCATGAATCAGAAATATGTGATGATAACATATATGATATATTTACAGCTTCTTTACTGATCAAGAATCATATCAAAAGAGGTTACTTTATAATTAGGGTCCATAAGAAATTACCTAAAAAGTTTTTATATGCAGTCGTTCCTACTTTTTAAGATCAGAGTTGTGGGGTGTAAGTCCACTGATAATTCACTGCGTAAAGACAACGCCCAATCTCTGCGCAGACACCCTCTTTAACGCTATGTCTGTTCACATCTGTGACTGTCTCAGATGGTTGTTCTACCTGTTGTCTCACTTCTTCATCTTTGTTAAGCAAGTTGCTCACACTCTCAGCTTCAGCACAGTTACCATAATCCCACTCCTGTTGTACATTTGTTGTCAAACCAAACATATTCGCACATGATCTGCAAGGAGCCATTGGGGTTCCTCGTTTGAGGCTAATCGCCTGACACCTGACCTGCTGTGGAAGTCTGATGCTTCCATCAAAGAGTATGTTCCTTTCCCTGCCAGGATAGTAGGTCATCACTGCATCAGCTACATAACTGTCCCAGTTGCGGAGACAGGACGCAGCGACAATGATTCGCCAAGGATTACGGCCAGAAGTGGCCATGGAAACTCCGTAGTACCTGTGTGAATCTTCTGCAGTGTTCCTCTGAGAGACACAGATGGTGGAGGAGGCCAGCTGTCTTCCACGCAGAGTCTTGATGAATTTTCGCAGCCTGTTTATGATTTCATTTTCATTCTGTTGTCCAGTCACACGTACAACCTGTAAGCAATCACAGATTTTATCAAGCTGCTGTTATTCCCAATAATGAGCTATCATTTACTGAATCTTGCTTTGTGTTTGTGAAATGAGATGATGTTGATCAGTGACCGTCCACTAACAGCCCGCAGGATATGAATTAATTCACAAAAATGTGAAGAGAGCAAAAACGCTGAGCTGTCAATAAATATGCAATGACCGCAGAACTCACTCAATACTTCTTGTGTGCTCCTATGTCACATGTTCATTTTTCAGAGGGTAAAAAGCAGATTTATATCTGATAACAGCACACCCGTGTGACACATCAACCATATGGTGATCTAACACAGAGCTGCAGTAATGAGTCTTAAAACCCAGAAATCACTTAGAGGTTTTGCACTTCAGGTTCTCTCATCTCAAAGTCAGGCAGTTGCTAAATAGTGGCTAAAAGAGACTACGGAAGTTAAATGTCATCACACTGAACACAGAGACGACTGAAGGCATTTTTTTTCTCCTGTGCACCATCTTTTTCTTTCTCTCCTTCCCTCCCTCTCTGTCTCCTTCTTGCTTTCTCTGTGGTCTGAGAACATTGTTATCTTTATGGATTTTCCATGATTTCTATTCTGTTCATAATGATATAGGTTAAAAATGTGATTAATATTGTAAGAAAGTAAAAATATTCAATAATTCTAGGCTAATTAGGCCTTTTTTGTGAAAATCCAGCCCCCTCAGTTTCTGCATAGAAAAAACATGGCCCTTGGAAAAATGCAGTTGACCCCTGGTGTACATCAATATGATCTGGAATATTTGAGGATAATACAATTTATATAATAATTAACAATAATCTTACCATGTCCAGCAGACATGAAAACGGACTACGCCTGGGTAGTTGACAGGTATAGAATTGAAAAGGCCGTGGGTAACGGTGCCTCAAGTCCTCGAGTACCTCGGGATCGTCCACAATATCTTCTGGAGAATATGGCGGTGTGTTGATCCGTCCCAAAAAGAAGATGCTGTGAAGAACCTGTCAAGTCAAAACACATTCAAAGAAAGTTTCTGTGCTGTGTGTTTCAGAGAAGCATTATGTGCACAGATACATTATAACAAAGTGGTGCATTCCCAAAACACAGGCAATTTCCGAAGTTCACAACAGTTTAGACATACCTCATCCACTAAATCTGGATGACGTCCTTCACTAAGTCCCCTCATTTCATTGATAATCAATTTAGCATTGTATCTGAAATGTTCTACTTCCAAGAATTCAGCAGCAGCTTCCCTAAAATAGAAATCAGTTAGTTATTAAAGCAGAATGCAGCAGTAAACCACTTGTGGTACAGTAAATCTTTTTACTCACATCCTTGTCGTCTGTGCAGCAGCCTGATGTAACTGTGGTTAACTAGCCACAGTAGGTGATGTGTTCATTTATAACAGGGGGATGGCCCAATGAGAGCACCACCCTGCCCCAGCACACCTATGTACACCTCCAAAAGGACATTGTTGCAGGATGCCTTAACCATAACTCTGACATTTCTAATTCTACAATTCCATTTTATCCAGTTATCTTCCTTCTTTCCCTACTACAACTGACTTTTTATAACTGTATTAAAGCAATGAGTAAATACACCTTTAAATTGTATGCAGTGGACTGAGTTTACCATCTAAATTCCTTGAAGGACACAATGAACATGCATAATAGTAGAGCCCAACCAATTTGTCTGTATGCAGATTTTATCAACTGATATTAGCCTATCACAGATATATTGGTATCGCTGTATATATTGTCCGATATGCACCGATATGAAAACCTTATATTTAAAAACTATAATGCAGAAAAACATGCTTGAGGTGATTTAGAATTGGTGTAATGACATAGTTTGTCCAGCAGAGTGCGCTTCAATGGGGCCTAAACTGCTGGTGTCAGGAAATATAACAGATACCTCACTAATGGTTAAACTATAAACCAGCACAGAAATTACGATTACCAACATGACATAACCCACCATGTTCTGAACAGACACATTAAAAACACTTACAAAAAGTAACATTTTAGTTTTAGAACATAAATAGCAAACTTACTATTATTATTAAACTGTCAGAAAAAACTCATCTCTGAAAAAACTTGAACATTACTGAAAATAAACATGAAATATTTGCACCCCTGACATAACAAAGGGAGTGGAGTCTATGAATAAAGAACAAGTTTGTGTTGTTAAATAAACTATCTCACCATGACTTTACAGAAGACATTTTAAAGGAGTGGCTTGTTTGTTTTGCATGTGATGGCGCCTCAGTCATGCTTGGAAGAAAGTCAGGTGTTGCGGCCAGAGTGGTCAACCAGTTTCCCGCGATTTCATCTGGCACTGTATGAACCACAGCTTGGAGTTGATCGTAGGAGATGCTGTTGAGAAGGCTGCAGGTCTCAATCATTTTCGGTCTTTCTTTGATAAACTGTACAGCCTCTATCATGCTTCTGCTTTAAACCAAAGAGAGTCGACTGCATGTTGTGAGACACTTGCAATGCAGTGTCAAAACATACATGTACATGTAGGGTGAATTTTGAGCACAAGATGGGTAGCTTTCAGCTACAGAACTGTGAAAGCTGTCTGGCAACAGTACCCTGCCCTACACAAGCACTTTTCAGAAGCATCTGTGTCCCAAAACGAAACTCTACAGAAAGGGCCATGTTTCGTGGTTTGTGTTATGGGCTCTGTAGTCCAACCTTTGTGCTCAACCTAGGACTCATGTTTGATGCCTTTGAAGAACTGTCTGGTTTCTCCCGCTCCATGAAGATAGAAGTATGACACTTCACACTCACAGGGCAGATGTGTCACTGTTGCACTAGAACAAACAAATGTGAGACATGACTGTGCAATTACAAAAAGGTGTTTTTTTAATACCCTGGTTGAAAGTCTTGAACAAAGAATGGAGTGTCTACCAGGCAAGCTGCACGACAGAGACAAATATCCTCAGTTCATCGCCAGTATCAAAACCCTGCAGCCTTCCAACTGGCCGGAGGAGTGTGGGGTGAGATATGCTGAAACAGAGGTGCTTGAGCTCTGCACGCTCTTCAAGCTTGCGAGTCGAGAGGCACAGAAAGGCATGAGGGAATACATTGACACTGTCAAAGCCAGTGGTGAGAAAAGTAGGCCTTCAAAGGAACTAAAGCCAATGCTACAAGCAGTCAACACACTTGTCATCTCCTATGCAGAATGCGAACATGGCTTCAGCCAAATGAATATTATAACCAGGCATGGACAGGCTATCTGGCGTACCGGGCAACATTTTTGGGCCGGCCGGGGCTGTCATAATTTAATCAAAAAAGTATATTATAAATATTTTTTATCGACCGCGACGGCCCACTGGTTGATTTTCTTGAAGGACATTGGGCTAATCCAATGAAATCTCTGAGCCCCTTCCCTCCCCCTTTCTCAGGGTTATCAAATTTTGCCATTTGAGCTGAGAGAAGTGAATGGAAATGGATAAACCACAAAAGCGCAAGGGGGGCGCAGAGAAACTATGAGACAAAAGGCTAAAAAGCCTACAAGTGGACGCAGCAAAATGTGCTAAAATGACTGATATGTTTGCCATTGCCACCACAAGTTCAACAATCTTTCTGCTCTTGACAAAGAAATATGTCATGTAAATGTATCACTTAGCAATATAAGAATAAAGATCAATGTAGACTATTTTGTAGTACATAACAAACAAAAACTATTTACATTCTTGGAAACTGTTTATTTCTTCACAAATCTTCTCAAGCTGTTGTTTTCTCTTTACTTTTTCTTTACGTGAATGATAATAAAATCCTTTATTGTCCTGAAACAACTACCTTCTATTAAGATTGATCAAAATACAGATGTTATTTGGCATAAAGTAACATGTTTCAACCTAAACATTTGATGAAATGTTGTACCTTGTCCACTTTTCTCTTGGCATTGCTTGTAGAAAGTCCTAGCTGAGATGGCAGCCATCTTTTTTCTGCACTGATTAATCTATTGTGCTTTGGCTACCACCATGTGACAGAAGGATGTACAGGAGTGGGGACAATAGGTCAAAGTGTAGCAGACTGAAGTTTAAGGTGCATAAAACCCAAAATGTAATTCCCCATATGAGGATGCAGGGTCTCAGCAGGGCATGAAAGAAATGTGATCTTTATCTTTACATGAGGCAAGTTTCAGTTCAACTGAATTACTTAACTCTGCTGTGATTGTACAACACCACCATGAACAACAGCTTCTTCCCCCAGAGCTGCCACTCAACACACACCTGGGTAACACATATATAAACACAGTCACCTCACCTCTATTTTACTGATACTTTGTACATATAGAATTGAGTATGTGATGTGTACATATTACTAGTCTGCTATTTGCACTGTATTTATACTCTCAGAGACAGCTTAGAGCTTTGACAGGAAATGAGGGGGACAGAGAGAGAGAAGGTGACATGCAGCAAACGGTCACAGGCTGAAATCAAACCCCGGCCTCTGCTGAGGACTCAGCCTCTGTACATGGTTACAAGGACGATCCAGGCTGCCTGAATTTATGAGCTGTTTAGTTACAGAAAAGAGTAAATCTGTATGATTAAGTTACAAATGATGCCACTACACAACAATAATACATTGCTAGAAGAAGAAAGAAATACTCTGATCAGTCTTTGCAAAGGAAAGAAAAAATGGGACATATTTCCACCTCCTTTGTTTAATGTGATTCTGATGAATGTGTCAAGGAGGTTAAAAATGGTAAGTTAGCACAGTTCTACAGCATTGTAGATGAGATGAATTTATTAAATTCTACACTTACATCTAAATCTCTACCTTGTATACTGTGCCGCAGGGCCGTTTCTGTCTTTGTGGGGGCAAGATGCTGTTTGGGGGCCCCTATTTTGTCAAACAACAATGGATAGATTCCTAACCCTTTTAGGTGATCCACAAAAATGCAACAATCTGTTACATTTTAAGAGAAAAACAGGCTAGAGTCGTGAAAACCTCTCTCAAATTAAAATCAAACATCTTAAGTTGACCCACCCAAGCAAGCTGAACTGATAGAAAATGATAATACAAGGTAAACAATGGGGATCCTCTATAGGTCAATAAAGGAACTGATGCAGTGTTCCTCAAAAATGTCTGTTTTAAATTGTAAAACATTTTTAAACTTAAACATCCTGGTCCGGTGGTGCTGAAGGTGGCCGTGCTGCTTCCAAAATAATTCAGAATTGCTCCTGCAAAGACAAAACTCCTCAGGTTACCAAGCAAAATAGATCCTAAGCAAATATTCGTACTAAATAATTGAGTTACGTTACATGAATGCAGAAATTCATAATCTGTTTTTATATTATTAAACATTGCAATGTACAGCACAGTGTCCCTTTAAAGCATGCACCCAATTTCAAAGTTGTCACTTTTAAGCAGTTTTCGACACATTGTACTTGTTAGAGTAACAAAACACTGATGAAGATAAATGGCTGATGAGCACTGTGTGATATTGAAGGAATGTTTCTGTGTATATTTTGCAGGGTATTACAAAGTGGACTACTTGTGCCTAACTGATGATATGGTCTTAACCTATATTCTGTGGGCAGAACTAACCGTCATATATAGTATAGTTTTGTGTTATTATGATTCTTTTGAATAAATCAAAGTAATACTTTAAAAATATAACTAAACTGTAGGGATTTAAGCAAATTTGTTCAAATTATATTGTCACAATGAATATTCTAATAAATGTGGTAAAGAAAGACTGTAACTAACTCAGTAGAGTTAACAATAATCCACTCAGAGCAATAATCCACTGCCACAATAGTCCATAATGATCCACAATAGGCCTAATATGTATGAGTTTTGTTTAGCACACTTCACATTAGAGACCTATAAACTGAGGACACACTAAAAGCCACTGGACGAGGATACAGCAGACATGACAGACATCTGCCTAACAACACACCCTCCCTCACAAATGTAATGCCAATGCGCTGGACCTGCTATAGGTCACTAAAACGGGTGTCACTTCAGTCAGTCAGTTTTATGGCATTCACATGTGACACACATTTTATTTTAGACCTTTCCTGAAGCAAACACTTAAGCTAGCTAAAAATTTGTCATTAAAGCTCCCCCTCCACCCCACATCATGAAAAGAAACATTACCTTTATCCTGTGAGCGTTTTTATTCATCTAGTTTCTTCTTTTTTCTGAACCAGGTGAGTAGGTCCATTTTTATGTCATGCCGCGAATGACCAGTACTGGCGGCTCAGCGAAACTCGCCTCCCTCGCTAAGTAGTACTGTTCGTCATAGCAACGTGGCGGGTTAGAGACCAGATCTGACCAACTGTACGTATCGCCTTGGCTCACTTGGAACCTTCTTATGAAAAAAAGTGCCAGGTACTTTTCACACCTTTTCTGTCGGGTCACTCCTCAGATATTGGGGCCGGACATGCAACTTGAGGGGCCCCCTAGTTGTGCGGGGGCCCATGCACCCGCAAAGTCCGCATATAGCAAGAAACGGCTCTGGCTATAGTGTTTGTCCGCACAAAGCTTAGGCGTTGTCTGAATGAGGTGGGATTTCAGTGGAATAATCAATTCTACAACCCACAAGTTTGATTCTAAGGAGCAGAATGATTGCATATTAAAAGCTTTTGGGGGGAATTTCAGAGCTGTCAATATATCATATATGTATTCATCACATGTTGTTGATTCATGGCATAAATTGGGAGATTGTCAAGTGTTTGAATGAAGCATGCAGAAGATGCAGAAGTAAATGTATTCATTTTTATTTATATCTATATATTCATGTTATTCACAATAAAATGATGATGATGGAAACTCAGGTTCATAATGTGGATTTTATCACCTGCAACTAAAGAAGTCATCCACCCATCATATGGTATAAGAGTTGCAACTCTAAGAAAAGACTATTGCACCAAATGTAGAGTATTCAAAGAGTTTAAAGGGACATGAGGCAGGATCAAGAAATAAAACTCAATAAGGACACGAAGGCCGTTAGGGTAACTGCAGCCATCAGCCAAGCCGGCGCTGGAGCATGAACTCTTCACAGCAGAGCAGCTGATGCTGTGACACTGTTATTTCTTAACTCGCTGTTCACGTGACTGTTTATTTCAAGACCTCCGCGCATGCCTCCGCGGAATGACGTTGGTAGCCTACAACTGCGAACTGTGCTGTGTGTAAGGGATAGCCTTATCCCCTACACACATGAAGCAGCCGGGGAGCCGGCTTGCTGTGTGTAGCGACACACAAGCTGCGAGTCTGAAAGGCACAGGCGAAAGCAAAGACGGCATATTGGGGGACAAAAACATCATCTCTGATACGGGACTGCTGTGTGTTAGCAGCTAATGTTACTACACAGACACAAACAAACCGTTAGCCTGTGGCTACAGCCAGCCGATAACGTCACCTTATTATAACCATATTTCTAACTATTGGGTTTCAGACTAAAGGACTGTGGAAAACACACAGTCTGTAACTATTCAGTGTTACACAGCAGTGGGCTAAGTTACATGTTAGCTGCTAACGCTACTTTGCACGTTAGGTCACTCCGAGTCCTCAGTGATCTCATATGATTTTCAAATCAAGCTCTAAACATGACCTGTAATGTTTTCTTACCTGGTCACTAGGAAATGAGCCATGTCAGCATCTGTTTTCAGTCCCAGTTCAAGCTGAAGCTGCCTCCATGAGTCGAACACATATCCGATCTTTATTCTGGTGCCAGTCTGGCTTTGGTCGTAATTTTGTTTCGACTCTCGACTTGCTGCTGATAAAACCTTCATTTTATTCTTAGTATGACTTTTTAGTGGACTTTGTGTGGTGGTGGGTCGTTTTCTGGCAGTAGCAGAATCCATTACTACCCAAACACTAGTTTGGATCCACCGCGCTTATCTTCTTCCTGTTTCCAAGCCGTCGAGGACGCGCTTTCAGTGTCATCTGATGTCACGTCCGCAGGACTGCGCGGGAAATTTGGGCCCGAATTGCAGTACATTATGCAGCACACAGCCTGTTCATGGCAACGGAGAGATACGTGGGTGGGCTCATTCTTTTTGTTTATGAACGCTTCATCACCCATTAGCATTTAAAAACTTAAAATGCATGTTTATTTTTTCACAAATCCTGCCTCATGTCCCTTTAATACAACCCATCATCTCATCTATAATCCATCAGAACTTGACTGTGTCAATCATGCTTAATGCCTTTGACAAATTAATCAGAATCCTATTTAAAAAAGGAGGAGGAAGTAAGCCCCACAGACAAATGTTCCTTCTGTGTGTCTTCTCTGTCCTTTGTTGTGTCATGACATCAGGGGTGAGTTTGTTATGACTGCTTTCACTGGGAAGAAACTGCTTTCAGCAATGTACTTGGTGCTATTTAATGAGGTGTAGCTGAATCATACAGACTTACCGTTATTTCCACAAGAGAACAGAAAATCTGTATTTATACAACTTTTAAGTTCAGAGGGCCTAGGGTGCTTTCGTACTCATGTACATCAGCTGAGGTCTCAGCAGTGGCCTGGATTCTCTCTCTCTCTTCCCCATTTGTGGTCAAAACTCTAAGCTGACCCATCTGAATAAAGGCTAAAAGCAAAAAAATGAACCTTACCTGTCTTTGAACTTGTTTTAACATCGGCACACCTTAACCAAATGTATTCAAATGTAAACTCTCCAAGCCTGACCTTTCCAAAGAACTGAAACTCTCTTTCAGGAATATGCAAATCAGCAGTACGACTTTGCTATCAGAGCAAAATCCCATTAAACACAGAGGTACATGGAAATATCTCAGTATACAGTAAATAAAGTGCATATAACTGAGTAGAAATATATATACATACAAATACAAAACATTAATAAAAATAGATTTATGTGTTACCAAGATGAGTGTTGACTCCCAGCTCTGGGGTTAGATGCCATTGTTCATGGTGGTGTTGGACTATTGCAGTTTAATTAAGTAATTGAAGCAGAAAACTACGTCTATTGCCGGTTTAAATGAGGTGAGTCAGATTTGCAGACACTGATCAAACAACAAACCAATTTCTTTACCAGTGTGTGTGATTTAGTAGCATTTAGCAGTGGGGTTGCAGTTTGCCATCAGCTGCACCTTTAATATCCACATTGTTCATATCCTGTATGTTACACTATAAAGAAAAACACATTTTAACATATCTACATTATGCTTAACAAATGCAAGGAAGGAATCATATTCATATAGTATCCCAAAAGTTAAAATGGAAAGTCCTGAACGAAGATAGAAAGAAGATGTCAGAGCCAGTCACACAGGCTGTCCTGCTGGTTTCTTCTGGTATTGAGCCGTGCTCATGTGCAGCTGCTTTATGATTTAATCCTGATGACAGTCTTTAAGATATACGAACTGAAAAAATATAATGTATGCTTACTTCATGTTCTTCCTGTTTGATTTGTTATATCAGACACCTTACCTAACATATCTTGATAAGTCACATTGTCACATGGACTTGAAATACTGCCATGTTCAGTATCATAGGTTGAAAAAATGTTAATTAATCATTGCAATAGTTTCCGTGCAAAATTCACACAGTTACAATGGATTTCACCATCTGGATCAGACTTTGGGAATCAAAGGTGTGTGCAATACAAAATGATACACGAAAGACCAAGAGAGTCACACAAAAGGACAATCACAAGTGTGCTAAATAGTCTGTTATTAGGTTGTTTGTCACAACTTGTCTCCTTATCTTTTCTGTATCGGTCTCATCATTGATACTCTTCAGAAGCTCTCTTTTCTAAATTGAAAAACAAAGTTACAGCTGATAACGTGACAAAGAGAGGACACTGATGGTGCACAATGGCGAAGAGGCAGTGACTATTCTGGTTGCAGCATCTCTCCCTCTCCTCTGGTACCCTGCATGGGCGGGCCAGCACAAGGCAGCAGGACAGAGTTACTTTTCCATTTAGTTTAGAGTTAGATTTGGTCAAAGTTACAACTTAGGAGTAAGCCTTCCCTAACAATGCCCATCGCAGAGAAAAACGGAACTTTATCACCTTCCAAGATGCCTGGTGGGTCAGGATCTCAATCACAACACACAATAACTGCATGATTATAAACAGTCAGCAGGTGCGGGTTTAGAGTTACAGGTGGACACACGTTGAAAAAACCACCACTGAATCTGCAGCACCGGCGTGCTGTATGAATTGACACACTGGTGTGGCTTTATGCCGGAGCTGCTTGGTTCTGTGTGAACAAACAAATGCAGAGAATTGCCGAGTCTTCACTGCAGAGATAATGCGATTCTCTGTGTGAAAAGGGCTACTGTTGTGCCAGATCACAGCACAAAGGGTCATGTCCATCGATGTTTATCAGGCTTAATTGCTTAATGTGGCTACTGGCACCTCCTTTAGGGAACGTGGCTGGATGCCTCTACACAATAGAAGATTAACTCTTACTGTTCAACCTTTGGCACATCAGGCAATGTAGACTGGATTTGATGGTTGTGTTCTGTAGTCTCGTTTTTAGACATGCCTGGCCACATATTACTGACTAAACACAGGGAGAAGCACAAATTATTGTGATTGTTGGGGTATCGAAACATGAACGAGATTACTGTTGTCAGCTTTTGACAATTGTCAAAGCTGTCTTGATCTTCAGGAGCTTTATAAAAAACATCTGGTCACACACAAAGACATCTGAAGCATTCTCATCAACATTCTCATTAACATTCTGACCAAGTTTCTAATTAGATCAAGGATGTCATCTGGAATGTGTTTTTAATGTATGGTTCATAAGCAAGGACAACATCATAAAAAACCTGTATTATCAGGAAGCTCATTGTAGAAGGTAAACAGTTGTATGTTCTCAAGCTTTCTTCTATTTGAGACAGTGATTTCTAACATCACCAGCTACAGTGTGTGGTGGCAAAGACTCACCTCTCTTGGGATTACCTCACTATCATTGTGATGTGAGTAACATAATCAATTTTTGCTTTTTTTGCATGTTTCCTTTAAACAGTTGACACACGTGGCTCACAATTTTTTTTGCCATAAACATGTAGAGCATCAACTCCTTGAAGTGCAGCACCTCTTTGTGTCCAGAACAGGCTGAACGCCACATCCCGAGGTCCATGTGTTTATTTCCTAAGTGTAATTTATAAGTCATGTTACCGCGAACAGACATTGGTAGACTATTTTATATTTGTGCACACATGATGGAATTAGAGGATACATTGTATTTTGGAACAAACATGCTGTTTAAAGTAATCTATGTTGACTTGATTGGACTTGTTTCCCTGTGTTGTGAAAAAACAAAAACAAGGACCTAACCAGACTGAGAATGGCTAACAAAAAAGTTTAACAAACAAATGCGACAAAAGAAGTGTGGGAGTGAGTTCTTTTTTAATTCAATTAATTATTTTCCATTCACAACCTTACCCTGAAATTAGAATCAGATAGCGGTGACTTTATTAATCCAAGGAGAGACATTTGGTCACATTGAAGCAAAAGAACATAAATGTAATAACATAGAATGTATTTTTTGTGTAGTATACATACAAATAAACAATATAGTCTTATATAAAATCAATGAAAATACAATTAAAAGAATAAAAGAACATGATAAAAAAATATGTGCATCATGTGAAAGTTCCTGTCTCCATTGGAGGATGACAGGGCGCCCCAAAACTTGCTGGCCAATTTATACACCCGCTCTCATTTCCTGGAGTCACACTCCATCTGGAGTGGGAGTGTGGACCTCTTGCAGACTCTTTATTCAGTCAAAGACAAACAAAAAACAAAGTGATGAATCAGATTAGATGTTTATTACGAATTTTGCCTATTATTCATACATTAGCTCGTAGATATGTCAAATAGAGCCTGCTGAAATATGACCTCAATCTTTACCTTGCAGCAAATATAAAAAAAAACACCCAACTTTAACACCCAGATTCTCCAGGAATTTGGATTTATGTGCCATTACCAGGTCATGATGCTCTGCATCCAGCCTCTTCCCCTCAGGACCGCTCTTTACTTTACTCTTTACTTCATCCCAGTCCTTCTCGGTCTACATACAACACACAGTATAACACACAAAATGTTGTTAGTGTCCACAGATGATCAACCACCGAAGCCTTGCTTTTACCTAGCAAATGATTTCTCACCATATCCTTGAAGGCCTCCCCTTTGTAATAGCTCTTGGATGCTGGATACTCTATTCCCTCGTCACACAGCTGCTTCAGGCTTGAAGCCACCACATGCAGCTCCTCTCCATCATAGGCATAGATCTTTCTGTCCTCACAGGTCATCAGAACGGGCAGGTCCCATGGGCACAAGATCTACCCCACTATACCTATAACCTGCATGTTTACCTTCTTAGGAAGGTAGAATTTTCCCCACCCATTCACCACTTTGTTGTTGTAAGTGGGGCCAGCAGGGTCTGCTATCTTCAGTCTGGCACCAGCTGGTTTCTTTAAGACAGCAGTCTTGTCTTTGAATTTGGACACATGGTCTGACACTGATGTAAGGTAAGCTGGACCTGCAACACATGTCATGCAAGGGGAGTTTAATAAACCATAAAAATACTTAACAGAGCAAGGTTTTATGATGTGTGAGGAAGAGATGTTAGTAGTCTACCTGTCTTTCCGTTGCACTGCGAGAAAAATTCATCAAACTGCTTATCTGCAATCTAAATGGTAGAAAAGAGAACAATGTTGGAGCCTTTGATTAAGCAAGCAGACTAATATTTCTCTGCACAAATAAAGTCTGCAATTCAATTGATGTGCTCCAGTCATCTGTTTGTCCCCTCGTTAGTTAGCTGTTCTCAAGCCGAGAAGCACCTGATTCTACTGCATATTTCTGGAAGATGTGCTGAAACAAAGTATAAACCAACTTGACGACACATATCAGTTTGTGAACTACCATTTTGTAGCCTCAAGTGTGGCGTCATTGCCATCACCATTTTTTGGAGCCAGAGGTGAATGTGGTATGCTTTGCGTTATACGTCTTAGTTTTCCTTGCAACCCCCTTTCCTTCCTTGACCCTGAAATTGTTCCCCCTCTGCTATCTAGGACGATTTTCCAATCCCTTAAATGCACCTCAAGGAGATAGGGGGCTTTTTTGAACCATCAGCCATCCTGGGACCTAATGTCTGTCTTTTTCACTGCCTCCTTTTTCTTATACTGGCCCTTTTTATCCAGCCCCTCAGCTATTCCCCTCTCTGAACAAGATATTTTAGCTCCTGTGTCTGGATCATATTTCATGGAGAAAATAACTTGTGGTTTACAGAGTAAGGAAGAAAATACACGTCTGGAGAGAGCCCTTTGATCTCCAGACCTAAATGGTGATTCCTGTCTGTCTCAGGACCCTGCAGATAAACATTTGCGTAACACCAGTTGGTGGAAGGACGTCTGGATACACCTCGATCACTATGTTAAATGTGTGCCCCCATACCCAATTACTGTTACTGAGCATTATTGGAGGTCTGTCGAGGAGGGAGTCCTAAGGAAGGATGACGCCATCCGACATTTTAAGTAAGTTTGCTGCGTGTTTTGTGAAGTTGATGTTGTATGGTTTCGAAACCGATGTTAATGGGAAGTTAGCTTTTAGATGTATAGGAATGCTTGTTTATATAGCTTTTGATTTGGTTGTCAAATTGCTTGTGTTTTCCTTGTCTTAGGATGATTCGCTCTCCTAAAGACCAAGCATCTAGGGGTTAGCATCCTGCTTAACATCAACATGGTGATGGTGAGAAAAGACCAGGTATATATTCCTGTGAGTCTGATTTGGGGAACCAGAAGTTCACCCACTGAGAAAAAAGGCCTGTGTAGGACCAGTAAGAAGTGGTAGGGATAATTCGCTATCCCAGGGATGAGAGATCCCAATACTCGGATGTATATTTTAGTCTTAGGATGATTCGCTCTCCTAAAGGCCAAGCATCTAGGGGTTAGCATCCTAGACAGTGTGAGCAGGTGGCTGGGCAGCAGAGGACCGGTAAATGAGCTGACGCAGTCTGAAATCTTAACTGTTTCCCTATACGAGTTATATTTACATAGCCTACATTTAGCTTATTATCTGAATCTTTGGCTATGCTGAATATGATCACCCATCATTGTAAAATTATATATGATAGAAAACAAGGGAGATAATAGGAGGTCCCCTTTAAGACCTCCCTGAACAGAACAGAAAAGAGGTTCTTACTTGCTGACACATCAGCCTTTCTGGCTTTCTGTCATCAGAAAACAAAAAGTGTATTGTTAGCACATAGTACATATAGCTCTTTATTAATAGGTCAATTATAGGGATGTTTATAGGATGTCACAGCCAGTTTATATTATTCAGCATTTAACTGATAAATTTTTTTTTTCTTTAGCTCACAGCACTGAAAATAAATAAAAACAAACAACAGTTGCTTACTTTTTTGTTGCTGCGTCTTCTAACCATCTTAGGTGTAGACTGGTAGTCAGACTTCAGAATAAAATCAACCGAGAAGTTTTTAATTCCAAAATGGGAGAAAGAAAACCTGTAAACTTTAAAGGCAACAGATGAAGTCAGATGAGTACACTTAACAACAAAATGCATAATTTAAATTGCAAATTCAAAGGCAGAATTTTATTATATTTACAAGTATGAATGCTCTGTGAAAAATTCCTTAACAGAAATCAAGCCAAAGGTTTGCACAGAGGGAAATCTCACTCCATAAATTAGAGTATACTGTCAACAGACGTTAATAAAGAATATATTTATGCAATGTTTTAAGGAATATAATGGTTGTAGTGACCCTTTGACTTTCAAAAAGTCTCCACAGTTGCAGATGGATTTGTTCTGGTTTGTGCAAACATGCCAAAATCGCCACTGTTCACAAAATAAAGGCAATATATTACATTGGCTGTCCGATACCATACAACAGAGTACCACTTTCTCTGTGATGGGTCATTTGTTAATCACAGAAAAAAGAAAAACACTGCCACACAGTCAAAAACTGTTTGCCTCATCCCAATCTGCAACACCTGTGTGATGTGACCCTGTGATTATATGATCTCTGTATATGCACACAATAGCTATATTTCTATGCACCGATTATATGGCCATTTTTTGCTTCTTCTTACATTTCTGTGGTTGCTCGGCATCTTTTTAATGTCTTCACAAATAACATAAGTTCTATAAATCTTAATGAGTTTTACAAAAGACTGTCAAAGAGTCTATAATCACATACTTCTGTAATTTGAAAACAATATTAATTAAGATATATAACAGGCACGGAAAACTGTATAAGCCTTGTTTTCCTTTATTACCATTAATGTTTGAACACAGACAGGCACTTAAATTACAAATATATAAATGAAAAGTTGGAGAAAATGCTAAATATTTAAAGACTATTAAACAAAATTTAAACAAGAGTAGTTACCAAAGCTGAAGAGCAGAATACAGTCTTTGTTGTCCTCAAGGAAGCTGTGATCAGCAGTGACCTGGGAACAGGTGATACAGTGATGAAGGTGATGTCACGCCTCGCTGACAAAACTGGGAGTGACAAAGACAACAAAAAGTATGTCATTGCATGTCATAGCTCTCTGTCACTCTACATGGACAGCACCGGTTGCTACCTAAAATAGGCTAAGATATTGGAGCTGAGCCAAAACTTGAGACACAATAAATGATTTTAGATAAAAGCTTTTTAACATCCACCCGGTGTTTACTTTCGTCAGCCATGTTTCAGCGTCATATGACGTAACCGGCAACACATGTGCCAACATTTCCCCAGGCTGTTCCAGTTGTTGTTCCGACTTGAGGGGACACTCAGGTGAAATTTCCCACTCGGAAACATTTTTCGTTTTTTTCGACAGCAGCCAAACCTAACGCAAAGACATGTTCTCAATGATTAACTCAGTGTCTTATTGGCTCACATGTGTTTTCTTCTTTTTCTTTTTTATCTGAAATCAGTGGCCTTTCTCTTGTATTTATAGTTTATAGTAATGTTAAACGCCCATGTAAATGTAGGCTGTTTGTTCTTTTTTTTCAAATTGCTTTATTAAGGACGATGACAAATACATACAAAACACAAGAACATACAGATAACTAAAAACATAAACAATTCATGTCCCAGGGTTACAAAGCTCTGAATTCAAAAGTCAAATCACACACCAACTTCAGTCAAAAATGTTTCAACGTCACTTCAGTATCAGTCCTGCGAGGTCGCAAATGTTGTGCATAACTGCACGCTCCTTAGAGCTTTACAAATCTTTGAATATTTTATGGAGTCCATAAAATGTTTCATTCTCCCTCTTACAATCAAACACACACACAGAAAAAAACCTCCAAAAATTAAAACAAAAAACAAAACAAAAAAACAACCTGTAATGAATGATGTTTGGATGTACTCTAAGATGTCTGACCAGAAGAACGAAGCCAAAACAAAAGAGAAATATTTTAGCATATTTTTAGTGAATATTTAAGATTAAAAAACAGAGCAGCAGGAGGAACATATAAGGAAACAAAAAGAAAAGAAAGTTAAAGATGATTGGTGTATCACTCGTGTTTGTTCCGACTGATGTTGGTCCAGCTTTAGCTCACCCTCTGATCCTTACAAGAGGCACTATAGCCCATTGTGGTTTGAACTCTTATCATTCAGTGTTGATTGAGAGAGGGAATAAAATGAACTGGCAAGACCCAGGCTGTGGATGTGTCTGAAATCACCACCTACCCATTATATAGTGGACTATATAGTGACTCCGCCTTTGATTTAGACGTCCCAATTCAGCCCCATTCTGGTGCCTGATGAGCCGGTACCCAGCCTCTTTGGAGACCAGAATTCTCCAGCACCAGAAGCTCCTGCAGAATCTATGGTAATTACTGACGGTGAGGACAGAGCCGTAACAATTATCAACTCCTGACAACAGCAATCTCTTTGTGCCCGACTGTCATTTGGGTTGCTGACACGTAGTGATGATGACGCCAACGATGTAAGAGTATGAGCCCCTTCTCTCCACATGAAATATATATTGATGATTTGACTGATTCAGAACCAGACCATGGATACAGCTGTCTGGAAACAAACCATAACAACAACCATCAGAAATTGTCAATTTATCAGCAACATAGATTTTAAATGTACTTCTGAGGGAGTCATCTATGTCCAACGATGTGCGTCAAATATTAACAGCAAGTGTTTACTATAATGGCACAACATAACTGAACTAGAGGCATTCTTACAGTGGGGTCACATCAACCTGGCAAAGTACTCAAAAGTGCAGTAGTAGGTCCCACTATAGGTGTCACCAGGACCATTTTGCCCTGATGAAAGACACACACACACACACACACACACACACACACACACACACACACACACACACACACACACACACACACACACAGAAAAGGCATTGAAAACATTGAAAACATTAACATTAACAGCCATCACAGCTCTGGCTGTTAATGTTCTCACCTTGTCAGTCTGTGTGTAAGTGACCAAAGGCTATGACTTGATGATGTCAGATGATTGCCTTTACTTTGTTGTTATGGAGCTCATACATAAATGTGGTTTAACGCAAGTCGAGAAACATTTCATTTGATCAAATTCTTCAGAAGAAAAAAACATATACACCCCAACAAATACAATAACTTGTGCTTCTCTCTGTGTTTGGTCAGTAATATGTGGCCAGACTGAGTGTAGACTTTTGTTTTCTATGTACCAAAAAAATGGAGTTATCGAACACATGTGCAACCCCTTAAACGACTGAACACTCGTACACGTGCTGCAAAGTCTGTTCCAAATGCAACACGTTTCTGCTGTGTGTGTGTGTGTGTGTGTGTGTGTCCGGGATACACGCTTAAGCTCGTCTTTTTCTCATGTTAGGCGTTTGTAGGTTTCTTTGTGTGAAATATTTATTTAATTGCTTATGTCGGTCATTGACAAACACGCTGTAATGGGCCATTTTTAGTTTTAGGTTGTTAATTTTGGCTAAGCCTTGAGATGTATATTCTATGTAATTGAATGTCCTGTAATTAGAGACAGAGCAATATTTGGAATTTGGTCATATTTCACTGTACTTTTTATTGACATGTTATGAGTTATCCTCAAGCTTATGTCAGTCTGCACTGAGCTCTACTGTGAGAGGCCAGTTGTTGAGGAGATCAATCAATCAATCAATCAATCAATCAATCAATCAATCAATCAATCAATCAATCAATCAATCAATCAAAGCTTTATTGTCACTTAGTTGTACCAACAAAAAAGTGCAGCAAAAATGAGATTGCGTTTCTCCAGGATCCATAACAAGAACATAATAAACACACAATATATAAATATAATATAATTATAATTATAACTAAAACTATGACGAAGCCTCATGAAGTGCAGCAGTGTGCATGCTCCAGATCTGCAATTCAGCAAACTAACAGCTTGTGGAAGGAAGCTGGTGATTAGTCTGTTTGTTCGGCCTTTTTGACTCCAGAACCGTTTTCCTGATGGGAGCAGTTCAAAGAATGTGTAGATAGATAGAAGCTTTGTGACAACATTTTGCTCCTACTGGATTCAAACAGGAATAAACCTGAGTTCAACATGATGTGCCTGTGTCCAGCGTCTGATTGCACACCACAACACAACGCTGGGGTTTCCAGACCGTCCTGGCTACATCATGAGCAGCGCTACTTAAAGGGGTACTATTTAGTTTTTGGAAAAGAAATTTCAACTCAGGTTTTTATCTTGTACAATAGGTTGTTTTCCAGGGAAAACAAGGTCCCCAGAACAGTGTGAAATTGTGATGTCCTTTAAGATCAGTTTTATTATTCAGTTTATTCAGTCATGAAAACAGAGTTTTGTTAGGCATAAAAAGTCAGTGACAACGGCGCCGGAACGGGGGGGGCCAAGGGGCCATTGGCCCCCCAACTTTACGGCCCTGCCCAACCTCGCCGGTTTGGCCTTCATGTCCTTCATGTCCTTCTCAAACCACGTTGAAATTGCATCTTTAACAGCCGATTTTTCAAAATTTCCCGGGGGAGAAACCCCCGGACCCCCGTTGAAAAGACTCTATCTGCGGGCAGTGATGCCGGTAACGCGTTACTTAGTAACCACTTCTGATCACTTTTTTCAGTAACGAGTAATCTAACGCATTAATATTACGAGAAAAAGTAATCGGATTGAAAGTTACTTATTCAAGTCACTGTGCATTACTATTATTTTTGTCATTTTCCTTGGTAAACATATATATTTTTGCTTTATTTTTTCCATCTCGGGGAGTGATGTCACACGTGCGACAAGTCACGTTTTCAGCATGAGGACAACTCACGTGTAACAGCACGCAGCGACACAAACACAAACAACATGGAGGGAGGAGAGAGATGCGCGTTTTCTAGCTCATTATTTTGAGTTTGTGTCAGCTAAAGATGAGAAAATCAGAAAGCCACGGCCTCGACTTGTGCAGGAGGTCTCTCACCGCCCAAACAACAAGAGCTGGACTTCGGTGCAAAACAAGTGAGCTGAGGAGAGTTGAAGTTGGTCGGGCGGTCTACGTGTATTAATGTAGGCCTAATTGCTCTTAATACCTATCCACCCCTCACATTCACATTCATGCGTGCTGCAGTTCGTAGGCTACATAAATTGTTATTTCCGTTTTCAAAAGACAAACTCTTATTGCAAAGGATGGCCTACTTTTCCACTTGATCTGATGATTGTCATTAAAAAATACGCACCGACATCACAGTGTGACAAAAATGAGTATGTGCGCCTGACAGTCATTCAGGTTTAGGGCGTCACAACAACCCAACGGAGAGAGAGAGACTCTCTCTCTCTTTGGCCCCCCCACCTCTAAAATGAATCTGGCGCCGCTGGTCAGTGAAAAATCTGTTCCTATTTTCCAAAGAAGTGATACTGCCAGTTCACATGATTTAAACCATAGAACTAGATCACTGGTGCAAACCTCGAACACTGCTTCCACATAATATAACATACCAATTCACGTAAATGCAAAGGACTTCTTCTTTCAGTTCTGTCAAGGTAACCCCTATGTTTCAGTTGTCATTTTAGTGGTACCACAAAAATTCCATGTAGAATGCCATGCCATCTAGAAAACCAGTCACAAGCTGTGTGAAGGAAGACCCTTGGAAGTTCCCACAGTCTTTCAACTTTCTCACATGGCAAAGTTGTGGGTTTTTCAACAGATGAGGGTTGGGGTTAACCCTAACCCTAACCCAACAGATGATGAAGTTCCCAAAAGTCATACTTGAAGTAAAGATATTGTATTTTTTAAAAATACATTAATTTAAAAATTCACTAATTTAACTAGTAACTAAACTTATCAAATTAATGTAGTGGGTGAAGAGTACGATATTTGCTTCCAGAATGTAGTGGAGTGGAAGGATAAAGTAGTAGAAAATTGAAATACTCAAGTAGAGCCCAAGTACCTCAAAGTTGTACTTGAGTACAGTACTTGAGTAAATGTAGTTAGCTGCACTCCATCACTGGTGTTTCTTTCCATCCTAATGATTGGGCTTTTGCATTTTGTGTGGTTTACGTCACATATTTGTTGAGTCTAGACATGTTATAATGTGTAATTGTATGTTGTCTATACTACAATATACCTACATACTGTTATGTTAAAAGGCTACATTACAGTAAAGTGATGTCATTTACCAGATTTAATTAGATAACCTCATTCTTCCTTATATTATCATTATTATTTTTTTTTAAAAAAAGCTCATATGAAACTACCAACAGTCATCCCTACATTATTGTCACAATATGTTTATAGAGGTATTTGGTCAGAAAATACAGTGATCTTTGATTTGTTGCCCAGTTCGAGCATTTATCAAGCGCTCTTGAGGAGATTTCGAAAGGTCTAGATTAGAGATAGACCGATATGGAATTTTCAGGGCCGATACCGATACCGATTATTAGTGGTCAGGGAGGCCGATAACCGATATTTGGAGCCGATATTCATTTGCAGTAAAAGGGAAAATATTGGCGTCAAAATTTTGAATAAACCAAAAATTCCGACACTTAACCTTTACGCATATGTTTATTAAACAGCTTATCCAATTTGCAACATGTAAAAGGTTGTTTTTTTTTATCTTAGACAATAGACATCTTTGTTGTAAAATTCTAACAGAAAGTGCAGGGAGCTCCCAGGCTCAGCAGCACGTCTTATAAAGGTAAATTAAAATGTAAACAAATAAATAAATAGTTCATGTAGGCTTTATGATGCAGTTACATTGTGTCTTAAGTCCTGAACAGCAATATCCTGCTCCTCTCTACAAGAAACTGTCAAAGACAGCTTCAGGACACACTTCATCTAACAATATGTCATTTTCTGCTGCTTGGGATCTCTCAATCAACACAGAAAAGGGTAAAGTAAAATAACTTGGTAGTTAAACAGCCATTATTGCCCTACAGTTTTCTCTCAGACAGCAGGGGCTTTGCTGTCAGTTTCTGCAGCTTCTCATGTGGCTTACACACACACACACACACACACACACACACACACACACACACACACACACACACACACTTCTTACTTTTATCACTATTTCCCTATCAATATTATCAGCAACCTTGTTTCAAGTGATTAAACCGTTAAAAACACCAAATAGCCTACGGCATCTTCACTTTAATAATCAGTGTTGATCACAGGAACAGACAGCTGCCGGTAACGTATTGGGCCTCACAGTAACGTATTGGGCCTCACAGTAACCCTCTCACTGCTCAACTGCGGAGGAAAGCAGAGGTCTTCAACAGGGAGTCCGCGGATGTACTGCAAGGGGGGTCGTGAATTTTTTATATTTTTAAAATATTTTTTTCCCCCACAAATTTAAATGTCCATAAATACACATAAATATGAAGCCAACATATTGTAGCGACTGGATAAATGGAGGCAGAAGGTGTTACACTTCAGTCAGAAATGCACAGATTCAGCGACACACAGGAGCTCTCTCAAGCTGGGCACCGGTTCACTCACAGCACGTGACTAGCGTTTTGCAGCTCCTATCCACAACAGCCAACTTACTGAGGCCAGTATATTATTGATATTTTTATGACCGAAAATGGATCGTTTTGTAACTCGACCAAAAAACTCCACAAGCACAAGAGAGATACCCTCCACCTCAGAAACCACTGGTGAAAATGCAAGCATGGAACCTGCACCTGCTGCTGATGTAGCAGCTGATAAGGGTGGGCGCAAACGAGAGAAAACCCGAAAATATACAGATAATTATTTGAAGTTTGGATTTACCTTCAAGGAGACAGATGGCATTGAATGAATAATAATAATAATAATAAAAAAACAAGAACATGAATCTGTCCCTTATTTTAATAGCTCAGTATTGTATGAACGATAACAGGTATGTTTATGAATGGCAGTGGCACTAAGACCAATAGACCATCACTCGTTTTCGTTTCCACATTTATGTTTAAGATAAAAACGTCAATTTGAGTGGCATGTATGCATGATTATAATCCAGTTGACAGACAATGTTGGTATTGGCACTGGTTGACATGGTAAGTTTATAAATGGCAGTGGCACGGCGACCCTACTCACTGTACCTTGCACATGCTTAAAATAAAAACATGAAATAACAAGGTACATTTATATATGGCACTAGGCCCAGTTTAATATAAAACATAATTTGATACAATATATATAGTAAGCCCTACTATGTATATTATATATAGTAGGGGGCCCCTGCTCCATATCTCTATCAGTTTGGGGGTCCTTGGCCTGAAAAACGTTGAAGACCCCTGCTGTAAAGAGTTTTATAAAGACCTTTGTCCCCCCCTAGCGTTACACTTTAGTGGTAAATACCGTGTTTATTTGTTTCTTTTTCGTCTTTATGTGTTCCCTTTGGCACGTGTTAGAATATGAGTTGTTTAAAGAGGAAGAGAACAAGGGTTATTCTCGTGGTTCACAGTTAAACGTTATTTGTTCTTTATTCTAAGACATTAAAGTGGGAAAAAAAGACATGACAACTCCTGAAGCTGAAACATCTCAGACGCCCCCTGGTGGCTGTCTACATTGTAGGTCTAGGTCAAAGCCTGGTTTATGGCTGGTTTGTACAGGGTCAGTCTGTGAAAATGTGTCCAGTGGTGGTCAGGTGAAGTGTTTATAATGTGCATTTCAGCATATTAAATGCTCATCTGCAATTTTTATGTTGTGGTCCCAGTAATAGGTTCAGTCTATTTGTTCTTTAAATGTACTGAAGTAGCAAATCACATGACATGGTTAAGCTCTGAGTAAAAAAAATGTTCAATTGTTACTGCTCTCGACTGCTCAGCTCTATGCTGGACTGTTACAGTGTGCTATTAAGTAGAGGAATGACAGTAACAAAACAAAAAAGTTATGACAAGTTGGTAGAAGATATCTAATGTAGCCTATTGTTATTTTAGGTGAAGTTGTTTTTCTTTTTTAATTACAACAATTTTTAAAAATGTTCCTAAAATGTACAAATATGTAAATATATGCAAGTCTAACAAGTATTTCACATTCCTGTCCAGCTGGGTGTTTTCATCTTCAGAGACAGGCTTCCACCATTCCTCTAAAGTAAAGTGGGACCACTTTGAATTAATTCAGTGAATTAAATAAACTCAAATTTGATTATTTATTCAGTCCTGCCTTCTTCTCTGGGACACACACGGCCACAGTGGTGTGCCAAGCAATGTCTCTTAAACACCTTTATTCCAGTCAGCCTGTATTCTTTTATTCCATCAGGTTCAGTGACAGCAAGCAGGTAGAAATCCCCAGGTTGCTGTTTGCTCTCCACAGTGGACAAGTGTGGCTTTAACACTCATTACTGTAACATGAATATCCAACAAACATCTACTTTTGCAGCCTGCTGTTGAAAGTGATGTGGCTGATGTCAATGACGACCCATCATCCATCATACTGTGCTTTGGTATCAAAGTTGAGTTATAATGGGTTTTTAATAAGACATGTTTAATGTGATCTACTGTGGATGTGAACAATGTAGTAACATCTTCCCGTTTGTTGTATATTCACAAGTAGAATGAGGGTTTCAATGATCTGATATTGTTTTAAAGGATATAGTTATGAAATGTAGAACATCAAAAGATAAATTCAGTCATTATCTACTCATTCCCATGCTGATGGAAAGTCAGGTGTATTTCTGTAGTCCACCAAAAATTTCTGGAGCCTCACGAGTCTTTCAACATTCTCCTGAAACACTAAAGAAGCTCAGGACTTGTTTAAAGATGTAAAAAAAAAAAAGAGAGAGAGAGAACAACCAAATAAAGAGGGGGAAAAAACATTAAATGGCTCCTTAAAGCTTTTCCCGTTTTATTTATTTATTTAAAATTACTTAATTTAAGTCCCCATCTGCTTCAGTTGTTTAGGAGAATGCTGCAACGCTGTCTTGCTGTGAAGCTCCAAAAGTGTTCTGAGGATTATGAAACTTTTGGGGGAACTCATCCTTTAATAGCAGCAAACCACTATTTAGTATGTTAAGATATGTCTCAGCAGAGAATGACGTCACACTCCCTCTCTGTGTGCTGTAATCTGAGTTTCTCTGGTCTTTGTTTGGGAAGTGGGGCATTTTCACATGTAGAATAAAGGTTTCACAAACTTAGTGCAACAAATTATAGGTTTACATTATTTTATTGTTAATTTCACAATCAATACATCAACCTTGACATCCTCTACATCCTTGATTCAAACAGTTAAAACAAATATAGGTTTATAATTTTTGCCATGAATATATCAATATCTTTGTTACAGTAGTAATAGCTGAAGCATTAACAATGATAAATGATGATCGATGTGATGATAAAGCACAACATATTCATTTCTGATCACATGAATTTCTTGTCCACAAACAGGCAGGAATTTAAGTGCTGAGAGGGGTACAGAGAAGTTTCTACTGATGAAGAATCAAATTCACCAGATCAATCTGGTCACTTTATAAAGGACCATGAGAATTGTACTCATCAGTACTTAATATGCCATCAGATCCCTTGTGGGGTGTAGAAATTATTATCCCATTGAAACTTCACCATGCGCAGATAGTACTCCTTAAGCAGTTTCTCTACATCCTCTACAGCCCTCTGCCTGTTTGCAGGTGTGCATGTGTCAGACGGTTGCTTTACCTGCTCTCTCATTTCTTTCTCATTTTTGAGCATGTTGCTCAGACTTTCGGGTTCAGCACAGTTGCCATAGGGCCACTCCTTTGTTTCACTCGTTGTCAAACCAAACAAATTCCCACATGATCTGCAAGGAGCCATTGGGGCTCCATTACTGAGGCTAAACGCCTCACACCTGACCTGCTTTGGAAGTTTGATGGTTCCATCAAAATCTGGACTTCTTCTGCTTCTTCTTCTCTTTCGAATAGTAGGTCATCACTGCATCAGCTACGTAACTGTCCCAATTACTGAGACAGGATGCAGCGACAACGATTTGCCTGGGAACAGGGCCAGAAGTGGACATGGAGACTCCGTAGTACCTGGCTGAGGTTGGGGTCTTGTCGGGCTGAGAGACACAGATGGTGGAGGAGATCAGAGCCATTCCTCCATCCTCCTTCAGTTGAAGAATGACCTCTTTCAGCCTGTTTTTTATTGCATCTTCATTCTGTTGTCCGTTCAGGTTGACAACCTGCAAGAAATCACAAATACTATTTTTAAATATATTATCAAGCTTACTGAGTAATCCTTTGTGTTTGTTAAATTCTATGATGATTAAACAAACACTGTTATATTTTTAGCACACTAGCAATTTGATAGAATGTGATATGGAACATTGGACAAACTATAAACTCACCATGTCGAGCACACATGTAAATGGAGCCCGCTTGGGCAGTCGTGAGGAAAAGAAAACAAAAGGTTGAGGGTAGCGGCCCTTCAACTCATTAAGCAAGTCGGGATCTTTGTCCAGAATACTTTGTGGGGAATATTTGGGGTTGTTGATCTCCCCCAGAAAGAAGATGCTGTGAAGAACCTGTTGAGTGAAAACACATTCACAGAGAGGTTCTGAGTTGTGTGTATCAGAGAAGCTTTACATGCAGAAAATACACTATGACAGAGCAATGCATTATGTAAAAAAACAGAACATTTCAAATGTTCATAACAGTCCTCATCAGACGTACCTCATCAACCAACACTGAAGGTTCTTCTTTGTCCTTTCTCTCTTTCGCTAGTTTCACCATTTTGGCGATAATCAAGAAAGCACTCGTTCTGAAAATTTCTTGCTTTTTCAGAAATTCTTCTTCCCTGAAATAACAATTGTTGACTGTCAGAGAATGTATTTCCTGTGTAAAATGCATTGTGAATAAATATCATTAAAGTACAGAGGCGTATTAGGGCCAGGGGTGAGAAAAAAACATTCTGAAGGAAGTTTTTTCATTTTCATTATGCACTTCAAGAAAAAAGTCGAAATGTTGGGAATAAAGTTCTCATTTCAAGATTAAAGTCGTCCTTCTGACGACATCAAACAGCGCATGACTGCCTCAACAAAATGCCTTTGTAGATGAACTGTGCTTCAGAATCGGCTTTAGTAATAAAGAAAAATGAAAAAAGAGAAATAGAGAAATAGAAATGATGTGTTCAGTCCCGTCAAAAAACAAACTAATGTGTGTGTGTGTGTGTGTGTGTGTGTGTGTGTGTGTGTGTGTGTGTTACTGACAAGCAGACAAATTATTTCTCTTTTAGCTCATAAACACAGTGTAGACACTGTGTTTATGACCTAAAAGAGCAACTTGTCAGTATTAGGACTTTGAAGAGATTGTGCCGAAAACTACGTCTGTTCCGAAGGAAAAACCACACAAGCATGGAAGAGGTGTCCGCATTTGTGCAAGCTGAAATTCAAAGGATGTAATAATGGCAGAGACTGGAAGCTCGGGCAGCTGGCAGAGCTCCCAGGTCGCTCCCCTGATTGGACCAGACAGACCAGAAGAGTTGACTTTTTTCTTGACATTATACACGAAATTCACGAAACTGCTGAACTAAGTACTTTTTAGTCTATTTTAGTCTGTATAAGTACTATGAAGTAGGCTACTTCTACTGTGTATTTTTCGATTAATCCTTTGTCAAAGTCCTGACCAGAGAACAATAAGTGTTTTTGCCCAACTTTGATGTGGAATAAAAAACATTCCTTTCATAAGTAGTTCAAAATTCACATATTGCTGAATTTAGTACTTCCTAGACTACTTGCATGAATAATATGAAGTACTTTTACTGTGATTTTTTTACGAGTAATCCTTTGTGAAATGTAATTATTCTTGTTCTCTGGTAAGGATACTGACAAAGGATTACTCAAAAAGTACACAGTAGAAGTACTTCATATTATTCATGCAAGTAGTCTAGGAAGTACTAAGTTCAGCAATATATGAGTCTTGGACTACTTATGGAAAATACATTTTTTTATTCCACATCAAAGTTGGGCAAAATATACTTATTCTTGTTCTCTGGTAAGGATTTTGACAAAGGATTACTCGAAAATTACACGTAGACTAAAAAGTACTTAGCTCAGCAGTATTTGAATGTTGAACTACTTCTGGAAACAATGTTTGTCTTTTTTAATCTCACGTCGTCCTTTAGTTTGAAATCCGGAAGGATACCTTGGTGATACCTTCAGTTCATTACCGGGAATGATTACTGTAAAAGTACGGTATGTTTCATGTTTCATGGGTCTGACTGTGAGACTGCAGGCGGCTCCACATTCAGCACCAGCGGCTCTACTGAGCGGTTTCATTACGATTACCGTAAATGTTAGATCATTTGCGCACTGGGCAAAAAGGGACGGCTGATTTCACCAAGCAAACGCAAAACCACGGCTGGCTTGACCGCAGTTTCCTGGCCCTAATACTCTTTACTATTAAAGAGCTGGAAATGTTTGACATTTAAATGGTTTCTGCAGCTGAAAGAATGCGGAAGTAGTTGACTTAAAAACATATGAAGAGTAAGTCAAAAAATAAATAATTTGGCACTGTGTAAGTTACCTGTGTACATTTCTGACAACAGTATCACAATTCTGCTGCTCATGCAGAACGCAGCAGTGACCAGTCATGTCTGAGTGAACCATGTACTCACCTCGTCATCCTCGGTGGAGCAGCCTGATGCAAACAGAAACAACACACGACACATTACGACTATTACACATGGTAACAGAACTGAAATCAGAAATGCATAATTTAATCATAACGATAAAATATGTTCGTAGAGAGACCACGTAAGAGCAGCTACTCACCATTGTAAGGACGGAGAAAGTGAAACAAGGAAGAAGACGTGAAAGAAGGAATGGAGCCCTCCCCGACTCAAACCACCACTCCTTAACTGGTTTTATGATGTGATGATGTAGAAACCTAACAGTGAATGTACACTCACACAATCAGATTGTGGAGAGATTTATCACGAAGGTCACTTTGTTTTATGGGAATAATATAGTACTGGTATGTTCACGTCTAACAGATAAGAAAGTCTTAGTTAAATATGTAACTGTACAAGGAAATACAAGTCAGACAGAATGTGCAGTATTCTGTCTGACCCCACTCCCCAACAGATAAGAAAGTCTTAGTTAAATATGTAATTGTACAAGGAAATACAAGTCACCCCCCCCCCCAAAAAAAAAACCCCACTTCTTATCTGGTCTTATGATGTGATGTAGAGACCACACAGTCAATGTACACTCACACAATCAGATTGGGGAGAGGTTTACCACAAAGGTCACTTTGTTTTATTGGAATAATATAGTACTGGTATGTTCACTTCAAACAGATAAGCAATAAACATATCTTAATATGATAACATATGTTAAATATGTAACTGTACAAGGAAATACAAGTCAGACAGAATGTGCACTGTGTAACTGGGAGTGGTGCCACTGAACTCCAGTTCAAGCATAACATCCCGGGATGCAGCAATGAGTCATTTAGGCAGGGTAGTAAGAAGGAAACTGAAATTAGCTGAGCATGGTGGCTGAATTACAGCTTTCATGAACAAACACTTTGTCTCACTGAGATGTTTTTATGTTTTCATGCAGATATGACTGCCAAATTCAGTTCAGTATTTTCAGAAATTAATTACTGAATTATTAATTCATGCTCAGCACTCCACAGTAAAACATATTTTTTTAATTTTAAAACTTATCCAACCAGGATCTGCCCCGAGGACAGGCATTAAGAATAACTACAATAACTACTGTATACAGAAATACCAAATCTTCTTTCAGATGCTCTTCTTAGCTTATGTAGGTCATATACAGGCATCAGTATTAAACAGAGACTGTTTCATAACACTTAAAAGTTCCTTGTACATTAGTTAACTGTGTGTTTCCCTTTAATACTGTTTATGATTTTGTCATGTAATAACTTTTTACCAAAAATAAAATAAAAATACAGACAGAAGTCTTCTTGTCCTTCATTCTTTATTCAACAAAGAATTGTGCACCACAGTCTGCAGAATATGGAGCCAGAGAATATGACAAATACAATCTTTTTCATACACTTAGGTTCTTCTGTCTTATTCCTCTTTCCATTGTTTTACATCAGTGGGGCCAGTGGTTTCCCTAGCTCCAAACCAAAAGCGGCTTTTACTTTTAACTTCCTCCCTACTGGGGTTCCAGGGGACTTTTGGCTCAGTACACACTCCTAATTTGGCAAAAACAAAGTAACCTGTCAACACTATCTTTGGAACGGACACAGGAAACATCTGTCCAGGTCACTCTGACCTGTTCCTAGAGAAGCGCCAGGCCTTATTTAATATCCTGTTGTGCACAATATCCAAACCTATCCATAACATTTAATAACAATGTGTGTGTGAGTGTAGTTACACGATACACATGTGATACAATCTGACCTGTAATCAATAATGAGACTATAATATAGAAAGAGATATTAACCTCTACATATTCCCCCATTCGAGACATAATTTGTTTTGAACAAATCAAATACTCAAAATCTAGAATCTAGAATATATATTCTCGATCAGGATGTGCCCATAGTCGCACAAAGACAACAATACAGGCGGAGAATACAGAAGCAATCACGGTAAATGGTAACATATAACTTTAGTGATTAAGATTATATCAGTGGATCTTCACTGTGAATATTGTGGTGACTTTGAAACCATTAACATATAATCATATCATTTTAACAAAATCATTCACTGACCCCTTTTTCCAAGCATTAAAGCATCTGCATGTTTGTACATTGACTCATTCGGGTTTCCATCAATCTGTCACCCTTCTGTATATTTCCAGGGATACAATGAACAAAAGAAATATCACTCAGTCATTATCTGTTAAAACACCCATAATGTTGTTTATTTATACTTTTTTTTCTTTCCTTTTTACACTTATTTAACAGTTATCAGCAGAACAAAGACAAAGTACTTCAGCTGCTGGCTTCTGGAGACTGCAGAGAGAGAGAGGAAACAAGTTAGATCACTCAAAACAGAATAAGTATCAGTGTGACACAGAACTGCTCTGTAACTGCTCAGAACCACCTTTGTTAAAATATGCTTTGAGTTAATATGCTGTTCTGGAGGTGTTGTAGGATATCAATACATCTAGAACAGAGAAGACAAATATACTGATGCTGTTGCTTACCCTGCAGCAGAGATTATAATGCGAGGTTCTCCAGGAATTTGGATTTTTCTGCCATCACCAGCTTATGATGCGCTTCGTCCAAACTCTTCCCCACGGCGCCCTTCCTCACTTTATCCCAGTCCTTCTCGGTCTACACACAACACAAAATCATTGTCAGTGCCAAAAGGTAATCAATAACCAATGTCCAGCTTGGTCCCAGGAATTTATAGAAAAAATTTACCCAAAAATAAAAATTCAGTCATTATCTACTCAGCTCCATGCCAGTGGTGAAGTTTCTTCATCCCCAAAACAACTGAAGTAGATGGGAACTTGTTTCAAAACAGAAGAAACAATCTGGAAATAAAATATAACGGTTCCATACAGCTTTTCTGCTGTAATCCAAGTCTCAAGAAGCTTAAAGATCCCAAACTGACTTGAACTCTTTGAGCTGAACTCTTCACAAAGTGTTGGCATGCACTCCATCTGAAGTGAGTGCACAAGCTCAAGGGAGTAAAAAATGTCTTTTCATATCAAGTGTCTTAACACTTGGATTACACAGGAAGAGCTGTATAGAGACGGACTTTCCATCGGCACCAGGGTGAGATAATGACTGGATTACATTTTTGGGGGTAAACTCTTCCTTAAGCTATAACTTCTCACCATATGTTTGAAGGCCTCCCCGTTGTAATAGCTCTCTTCTGCTGGATACTCTATTCCGCTCTTAGCCAGCTGCTCCAGGCTTGAAGCCACCACGTGCAGCTCCTCTCCGTCGTAAGCGTAGATCTTCTTGTCCTCACAGGTCATCAGAACGAGCTGGTCGCACGAACACGAGGTCCCTCTCACTGCACCTAAAACCTGCATGCTCACTTCATCAGGAAGGTAGAATTTCCCCCACTCATCTACCTCGCTATCTTGCCCTTCATAAATGGTGTCATCAACACCTCCGACCTTCCATATGGCACCCGCTGGATTCTTTAACTTGTAAGAGCTGCCTTGATTTTTCAACACAAAGTCAGACACCGTCGTCGGGTAATCTGCAACACATACCATGCAAGAGGAGTTCAATGGAAATGGAAAACAAATATATATAATAGCAATGTTTTATGTTGCATGAGGCAAATATGTGTGCAGCCTACCTCTCCTCCCCATGCCCGGGATAAAATCAGGTGTTAGCCTGGAAAGAAGAAGTGTGATAGAGTTTACAAAAAAGAGCTAAAAGAAGTGCTGATACTCAGCAATATTTACCGTGGCAATGTACAAAGAAATATGCATGATAACCATAAGACAAAATATATATGCAAAAGTGGCAAAATGGTGACTTGGCTCAGTTTAAGAATAATCCCCCTGCTGAAATCAGCTAAATCCTTCAAATCTGAACCCATCTTTCTCCCTCCTCCACCTCCTCTGTTTTACTATCTCCTTTATCTGTATTTCTGTCGAATCTGAGGTTTTCTTTTTTATTGCTTTTTATCTTGTGTGGCCTGCCCTCTTCCAGGTCAGCACAGTCGAGAGGAGGCCGTGTGGCTCGGGCACCACTTGGCAATACCTCTGCCTGCTCAGTCGTCATCCTTTACCTGTATTATATCAACTGTATCAGATATTCCGTCAATGCAATTTGTAAACTGTGATTGTGTTGTTCTGTTCTGTACAGGCGACAGGCTCAATATACGACCGTTATTCTTTGTGATGTTGGGAGTATCTCAGAGATTAGAGGTATTCTGCACAGAACAGAACAGAACAGAAGACGGGTTCTTACATGGGGAAGGTCAAAGGATCATGCGTCGCCATTCTGGCTCTCTGTCACCTGGAAAACAGTATTCCTATTGTTAAAACAAGAGGGTGAAACATACTCAAAGCTTCACTCAGGCAGCCCACTGATGCTACAACGGACTGATATAATAACATTACATATATATGCTGACGCATTCTTCTGTAAATACATTAAACTATTGTTTCTTCTTCGGTCAGAATCGAAAGCTACAGACGTCAGGTGTGTCCCTCCTAATCATAAATGTGAAAACTATCATCGACAACCGTGTTTAATAAGCTGCAGACTAACGAGTAGTACAAAAACAGTTTAGCTTGGGTTTCATCATCACCCTTACGGAGTCGCTTTTTTTTCTTTTTTTTTTTTACTTAGCCTAAATTTTAAATAAATAAATGGAAAACACAACTCCGTCATCATTAAGGCTTGTTAAACAATCTTGAATAAGAGTAGTTACCACAGCCGAAGAATGGACTGGATCATCTGCTGCTCTGAGGCAAGTTATGATTCGGACTGTTACTTTCGGTTCACGTCGACTCGGTGTAAACACTCCCCGCCCCTGTGCTGCATTCACCAGCACAGGGGCGGGTGCTGCTCACCGAATGTTGCATTCACAAGCGCAACGTTTTAGTACTTACATCTTTAAGTCTCACTTATTTATACATTTCCATTTTCACAACAAAATTTATCCGAAAAAGTTGAATGTAAAAATTGTGGCTTTTATGGTTGTGTTTACAGCTTTGAAGGGAAAAAAAAAAAGCAACAACTTTATTATACCTATAGGTCCATTCCAAAAAAAAACTCTGAGTTTGTTAACCCTGAGATGAGGGAAACTCTGAGTTTTCAGTTCCAGAAAGAGAGGTAACTTAACCTCTGGGTCTGTTACTGCGGTAACTTACTCTGTGAACCTAACCTGCTAGCTGGCAGGTTTTATTAAATAAACTCCGAGTTTATTCCTGTCTCCTCCCTCCTGCCGAGCTGATAGACATGGGGTGTCCGTTTGTAAGAAATCCCGTGGATATTGAAGCGGAATTAATCCGCATAGCCTTGCGTCGGGAAAGAGGTTTTAGACCTCGTATCGATATACTGTCATTGCCAGATGAATATTTAATAGAGCGGCACCGTTTTTCGTCTCGCTCAATCATTTATCTCTGCAACATTCTCCGGCCATACATTTCCAATGTCACACACCGCGGACGTGCTCTCAGTCCAGAGCAAATTCTCTGCGCTGCGCTCCGTTTTTTTGCGAACGGCAGTTTCCTCTATAATATTGGCGACGCAGAGCATTTGGGCAAAGCGACAGTCTGTAGAGCAGTAAGAAAAGTGTCGCTCGCACTTAAACGCTTGCTCCACATGTTTGTGGTGTTCCCTGGGCACAAACCAATAAGGACTATTAAAGAGGAATTCCACAGGATTGCAGGTGACTGACAGCAATAATTCTGTTGAAGTTAAATTTTAAATTATGTTCTGTTAATGACATTCTGCTGTAACCTCTGACTTGGATCAGTAATTCGGTTTTATTTTATAGGGCTTCCTAATGTGATCGGGTGCATTGATGGCACTCACATTCCCATCACTGCTCCTTCACAAAATGAAGGAGACTATGTAAATAGGAAGTCTTTCCACAGCATTAATGTGCAGGTACATTGATTACTGTCTTAAAGTAACAGACACTATACATCATAATACACTGCAACTAACATATTTCATTATCTGCACTGTCAAGATCATATGTGATGCAGCTTCCTTAATCACAAATGTTGAAGCCAAATGGCCTGGCTCTGTGCATGACTCACGGATCTATCGTGAATGTACCCTGAGCAACAGATTTGCACATGGTAGGTAAAGCTTTGGTCAAATATCCATTGTCTCTGTATTTTCACACACTCAAAATGTATCCACTAATTACAGGAGACTTTGATGGCTACCTGCTGGGTGACAGAGGGTACCCATGCCTGCCCTCACTGATGACCCCTTACCCTGATCCAGAGCCAGGCCCCCAACAGCGGTTTAATGTGGCCCACTGCAGGACTAGAGCACGGGTTGAAATGACAATAGGCATTCTAAAAGCCCGGTTCCAGTGCCTGCGTAAACTCAGGGTAACCCCAGAGAGGGCTTGTGACATTATAGTGGCATGTGTTGTTCTCCATAATATTGCCACAATTAGAGGAGAGCAACACCCTGCCATACAAATGAATGACCTCGAGGAAGACCGTCCAGGTAATGTTGCAGATGTCCCGGATGGAAGAACTGTCCGGGACATACTGTGCTACAACCATTTTTAACCCACTATCCACTGTCAAATAAAGATAAGGACAAATCATTCAGATTTCACTTCTTCTTTATTTCCTACAAATACAAAAGCAACAGTATTCATATACCCATATTGTTCCATTAATCAACATATGTCACCTGTGACTATGCACCCACCTGTAATTTATGCTCCAATATTTCTATTTCCAGATCTGCTTTCCTTATCTGTCGCTCCAAATAAACCATTTCTCTGTCAGTTTTCACCATCTTTTTTATCAGATGCATTTTGTATAGTTCTTTAACTGGTAGCTGTAAACATAAAGATGGCACTAAATTCTACAATTCTACATGCAATATTAACCTAGTATATTTACTGAACGTCTCACTGTGTTAATCTGTGCTGCAGAGGTTGATGGACCCTCCTCCTGATGGCCAGATGCACTCTGTTAAAAAGAATAAGTAATAATGTGCAGGTTGTTCATTCTTTCATTATGTATTGACATCACTTCAGTGTACATGTCAAACTCCAACTTCCACACAAGAATGTAAAAAAATGTGAATAGGAGAGAACTATCAGTGGCTACCATATATAGTCTTAGGATGTATAGAGTCTACCTCTGTAGGCCTCTCCGAATCCCTCTCTGTGGCAGCAGACACTGTGTCTTCATCATCATCATCATCATCATCATCATCATCATCATCATCATCACCACCACCACCATCCTGATGAAGGAGACAAGCATTATCTTTCAATTGCATATGGCAACATCTGTAGAGTACTGAGTACTTACAACTGCAGGGTGTTCTGTTGAAGCAACAGGTGGTTCAACCAGGCAGATAACACCATCAGTAACTGTTGGGAAAAATGAAACACCAAAAACAGTTATGACAAAAACTAAAAATGACATATAATTATAAATTATATTATATACACATACAACTTATGTAAGCAGTTGTGTCCTGGGGGGTGAGTGGCTCAGATGAGCTCCCTGCGGAGATGCCTTCCGCCACTGGCCTCCCAGTATTCTGGCTCAGGGCCAGCTCTTCAGCGGCTGTTAAAGGTAGTGGAGGTGGCCCTCCACCCGTTTTGCGGGCCTCTGCCTTCTTTCTGTTGGCTGAGTAAATCTCACCTGTTAATCTACTAAACTGGATACAGCTACTACACGTTGAAAGATACGTATGTAACTTTGTTTAATATGTCAAATATGATTAGCCTACAATCAAAGTGAGTTACAATCAAGGGCTATGGGTATAAGCAAATTATGCCTCACCTGTTTGAATTATGTTTTTGTATTTCATTTTCAGTTGCTGCCAAGTGCGCTTTACGCCTGTGAGCATTGCACCTAAATGACAATAAAATTTCATTCAATACCTGAACATCACTGTTTTCACTTGTAGCCTAATATTGTAAGACAGTGTGGTTAAATTTTACATGAATACTGCAATAACTTACGCATTGACTCGGGCAGCAATTGCCTCCCACGTCAACTGTCTCTCCTTTGCTGCTGCAGCTGTGTTGCTTCTTTTAGTAAATATGTGCTCATACTCACCGTATGCGCGCACTAGTATTTCCAGTTCGAGCGGGGTGAAGTATGATGAACGTTTTTTGCCTTCGGTCGCCATAGTAACTCGTAGTATCGGTGCTCCATTGATGATGGCTTTTTATTGTCGTCATGCACGCGCTTACCTCAAGGTGAACATACTCAGAGTTGATTAAACTAATGCAAATCAGCTGTTCTGGAACCAAAAACTCAGAGTTTCCCATCTCGGGGTAAGTCAACTCAGAGCTCAGGATTAAACTCAGAGTTTGTTGAACCTCCTTTCTGGAATACCCCCCTGGTTAACTTGTGACACTTGTTATCATCGAGTATTTCTTTCATTCCACCCTGCATTCAACTGGTTACTTAAAGCCATCGTTCCCAGCCGTATACATCGTTATTAAGCTGAAGCCAAGTCGATGTGAAAACTGTGTACACTGTTATACAGCCTGCTCGTCAAACAGTCTACAGAGTATGTTGACATCCAGCAGGTCAGTCAGCTGTGGCAAAGTGTGAGGCACCCAGATCAACCTGTAAAACAACACCTGTATTGACCGTCAGCCACAGTTCATAGGAAAGCCCAGACATGCATCTCACTCGTCTCAGGGTATAACGACAAAAATCAGAAGGGAGAGGTGGACTCCTCCGCAGAAGTTAGGGCAGGTGTCAGCAAACTTCACTATCAAAAATGGTTAGACATTGCATTGCATCTTGAATGTAATATTGTCCACCACGTTGACATGTTGGATTTGTTTTCTGCTGTAGCACAGGGCTGGTGTGTGCCCATGGGTTGATCTGGTGGTTGTAAATTATGACAAGTGGGAAACAACAATTCTAAAACGTGGATGCTTCACAAATTGTTCAACACAGTACCACAAAAGAAAGACACACACACATGAACACTCGCTAGCCCTGGTCGCTAGAAGGTTGGAGGGGGAGTCAACCTCTCCCTTCTGATTTTCGTCGTTACACCCTGAGACGAGTGAGATAGCTACATGTCTGGGCTTTCCTATGAACCATGGCTGACGGTCGATACAGGTGTTGTATCACAGGTTGATCTGGGCGCCTCACGCTTTGCCACAGCTGACTGACCTCACGCTGGATGTCAACATACTCTGCAGACTGTTTGACGAGCAGACAGTATGACAGTGTACACAGTTTTCACATCGACTTGGCTTCAGCTTAATAACGATGTATACGGCTGGGAACGATGGCTTTAAGTAACTATTTGAACACAGGGTGGAATGAAAGAAATACTCGATGTTGACAGGTGTCACAAGTTAACCTGGACGCTGCGCACTCAACACCAAGGCTAACAGCTAAAAGATAACAGCTAACAGATATCAGCGGTCTCTGTGCTGCTCTCGAGCCGCTCGGTGTGAACAAATGCCGCAGACTGTTCCATCCATGAGCTGTTTGTGAGAACAGACATTCACGAGAAAGATATAAGACTGACAACATGCACTTTTGGACGATTTATTGACAGTTGCGGTTTTTTGACAGGCATCGACACAGTCACCTACACTGTCACGGTGTGCTCTGTAGCACTCGTTGAATTTGCAGCTTAAATAGCCCGCCCAATTGAGAGGGTGTGTTCGTAAGATGGTCTGGAGAGTGAAGCATGTCACGAGTGTGTGTAGTGGTGCAGCTCCAGTTGCCTGCCTGAACTAGCTCGCAGGCGTTGCTTCATTTCCTGGAGTCACACTCCATCTGGAGTGGGAGTGTGGACCTCTTGCAGACTCTTTATTCAGTCAAAGACAAACAAAAAACAAAGTGATGTATCAGATTAGGTGCTTATTACACATTCCACCTGTTATTCATACTTTAGCTCATAGATATGTCAAAGAGAGCCTGCTGAAATAGGACCTTAACCATTACCTTGCAGCAAATATAAAAATACCTACCGGTGACATGTAGATTCTCCAGGAATTTGGATTTATGTGACATCACCAGGTCATGATGCTCTGCATCCAGCCTCTTCCCCACAGGACTGCTCCTTATTTTATCCCACTCCTTCTCGGGCTACATACAACACACAGTATAAAACACAAAATGTCGTTAGTGGCCACAGATGATCAACCATCGAAGCCTTGCTTTTGCCTAGCAAATGATTTCTCACCATATCCTTGAAGGCCTCCACTCTGTAATAGCTCTTGGATGCCGGAATTTTCCCCACCCGTCACCACTTTACCTTTGTTGTTGTAAATGGTGTCAGCAAGGCCTGCTATCTTCAGTCTGGCAACAGCTGGTTTCTTTAAGACAGCAGCCTTGCCTTTAAATTTGGACACAAGGTCTGACACTGATGTAAGGTAATCTGGACCTGTAACACATGTCATGCGAGAGGAGTTTGATAAACCAGGAAAATACTTAACAGAGCAAGTGTTAAAAATCTTAAGTTTTGTTTTATTTTGAGAGGTGGAGATAATTTATTTGTAGTGATGGGAGGAGTGTAGCACCTCAGGGGAGGTGATATAAGGGCAGGGTGTGCCCTGTTCTTGTCCTCTGTGTTCTCGTCTGCCATGCTGCCACACCGGTAAGTTTGTTGATTTTTAGTTTATTCTAGTTTCCTTTAATCCGCTTAACACCCTAATTTTTATGTGTTTATTTGTACAGGTCATAAGTATTGTTTGCTGTTAACACACTTGAGAAGTTTAACCCTTTCAGCGGATGCATTAATAACGTAAGCCTGTAAATATTTAGTTTATAATTCTAGCTTACGTTATGCAGGGCTGATTGCAGTCCGGCGCCGTGCCGGATCTCCGGCGTACCGGCGTGACTGCGAATAAAAAAAAGAAATCGGGTTTGCCCAGAGATCTAACATAAAGTTCTCTGGGTCTCAACAGAGGCACAACTTTCACTCAATCACACTAACGAAAGGGTCTACTAATCAGAAATACGGTGGGGGCGGGGCCGACCTTGGCCAAACAGACTGATCCAGACAGCAGTTGCTCCACGTGCTGTTGACGCGCGCCGTAGTGTCAGGGTGGACCGCAAATTCATGAAGCCAGGGGAAGACACTAAAGATGTCGACAGAGGCATTAAGAACAAACGGCGCTGGGCTTGGCTAGAAGAGGTGGGTAGCGATGGAAAGCTCTTCGGGAGGCGATGCCAAAAGCTCCGACAACCAGGTGCATGCTTCTGCACGTTGTGCGCGAGGAGGCTAATGTGTGGAACTAGCTGGAAAAAAACGCTGTCACGGCACGAATCACGAACACTGTCCTAAAGCAGCTGTGGTGGCTTTGCCCATAGATGTGCTCTGAGATTGACTGTAGGTGATACATCTTGTAGGTACGGGGGGTGACGTCATAGGAAGTTCCGGCTCAGGATTTTTTTTTTGCAATCACCCCTGGTTATGTGTGGCACTGTACTTATTTATGCTTTTGTTATCCAGATAATCATCCTCACTCATCCTCAACATCTCCAACCCAAATCAGAACAATAAAATGGTGAAACGTCACTCTTGGATCCCGTGTGTTTAAATGTGCACCCCAGTAGTAATTCTATGGTCCAGCCACCTTCATCCTCCACCCTCCACCACATGCAACCTTCAAATCATACAGCCCTTTAACAGCAAGGTTTTATGACATGTGAGGAAGAGATGTTAGTAGTCTACCTGTCTTTCCGTTGCACTGTGAGAAAAATTTATCAAACTGCTGATCTGCAATCTAAGTGGTAGAAAAGAGAAAAATGTTGAAGCCTTTGAATAAGCAAGCAGACTAATATTTCTCTGCACAAATAAAGTCTGCAATTCAATCAATGTGCTCCAGTCATCTGTTTGTCCCCTTGTTAGTTAGCTGTTCTCAAGCGAAGAGAAGCACCTGATTCAACTGCATATTTCTGGAAGATGTGCTGAAGTGTAAACCAACATGACGACACCCATCAGTTTGTGGGCTGCCATTTTGTACCCTCAAGTGTGGCGTCATTGCCATCACCATTTTTTGGAGCCAGAGGTGAATGTGGTATGCTTTGCGTTATACGTCTTAGTTTTCCTTACAACCCCTCTCCTTCCTTAACCCTGAAATTGTTCCCCCTCTGCTATCTAGGACGATCTTCCAATCCCTTAAATGCACCTCGAGGAGATAGAGGGCTTTTTTGAACCATCAGCCATCCTGGGACCTAATCTCTGTCTTTTACACTGCCTCCTTTTTCTTATACTGGCCCTTTTTATTCAGCCCCTCAGCTCTTCCCCTCTCTGAAACAAGAAATTTTAACTCCTGTGTCTGGATCATATTTCATGGAGAAAATAACTTGAGGTTTCCAGAGTGAGGAAGAAAATACACGTCTGGAGAGAGCCCTTTGATCTCCAGACCTAAATGGTGATTCCTGTCTGTCTCCGGCACCCTGTAGATAAACGTTTGCGTAACACCAGTTGGTCGAAGGACGTCTGGACCCACCTTGATCACTATGTTAAATGTGTGCCCCCATACCCAATTACTGTTACTGAGCATTATTGGAGGTCTGCCGAGGAGGGAGTCCTAAGGAAGGATGACGCCATCTGACATTTTAAGTAAGTTTGCTGCGTGTTTTGTGAAGTTGATGTTGTATGGTTTCGAAACCGATGTTATTGGGAAGTTAGCTTTTAGATGTATAGGAATGCTTGTTTATATAGCTTTTGATTTGGTTGTCAAATTGCTTGTGTTTTCCTTGTCTTAGGATGATTCGCTCTCCTAAAGGCCAAGCATGTTGGGGTTAGCATCCTGCTTAACATCAACATGGTGATGGTGAGAAAAGACCGGGTATATATTCCTGTGAGTCTGATTTGGGGAACCAGAAGTTCACCCACTGAGAAAAAAGGCCTATGTAGGACCAGTAAGAAATGGTAGGGATAATTCGCTATCCCAGGGATGAGAGATCCCAATACTCAGATGTATATTTTAGTCTTAGGATGATTCGCTCTCCTAAAGGCCAAGCATCTAGGGGTTAGCATCCTAGACAGTGTGAGCAGGTGGCTGGGCGTCTCCCTGCAGCAGAGGAAATCTTCACTGTTTCCCTTTACGAGTTATATTTACATACATTTAGCTTATTATTTGAATCTTTGGCTACGCTGAATATGATCAACCATCATTGTAAAATTATATATGATAGAAAATAAGGGAGATAATAGTAGGTCCCCTTTAAGACCTCCCAGAACAGAACAGAAAAGAGGTTCTTACTTACTGACACATCAGCCTTTTTGGCTTTCTGTCATCAGAAAACAAAAAGTGTATTGTTAGCATACAGCACATAAAGCTCTTTAAAGGTCAAATATAGGGATGTTTATAGGATGTTACACCCAGTTTATATTATTCAGTATTTAACTGATAAATAAAGCAATTATTTTTTTCTTTAGCTCACAGCACTGAAAATAACTGAAAACAAACAGGAGTTGCTTACTTTTATGTCACTGGGACTTCCATCCATCTTAGATGTAGACTGGTAGTAAGCCTTCAAATTAAAATCAACAGAGATGTTTTTAGTTCCAAAATAGGAGAAAGAAAAACCTGTAAACTTTAAAGGCAACAAATGAAGTCAGATGAGTACACCTAACAACAAAATGTACAATTTAAAGAGCAAATTCAAAGGCAGAATTTTATTATATTTACAAGTATGAATGCTCTGTGAAAAATTCCTGAACAGAAATCAAGCCAAAGGTTTGCACAGAGGGAAATCTCACTCCATAAATCAGAATATACTGTCAACAGACGTTAATAAAAATATATTTCTGCCATGTTTTAAGGAATATAATGGTTGTAGTGACCCTTTGCCTTTCAAAAAGTCTCCACAGTTGCAGATGAATTTGTTCTGACACATGCGAAAATGCTGAAATCTCCACTGTTCACAAAATAAAGGCAATATATTACATTGGCTGTCCAATACCATACAACAGAGTACCACTTTCTCTGTGATGGATCATTTGTTCATCACAGAAAAAAAGAAAAACACTGCCACACAGTCAAAAACTGTTTGCCTCATCCCAATCTGCAACACCTGTGTGATGTGACCCTGTGATTATATGATCTCTGTCAAAGTATTAACACTAATGTTTCTCACAATGCTATTTCAGTCAGGCTAATTGAAAAACCTTCAGAATATTGAAAGGGATAAAAGAGAAAACAGTCTTTGAGGATATGTTAAGTAAAATCCCATACATTTTAGACAAACAATGAGACACTACGGTGAATGTAAAAAATGTTTTTAAAAAAATACAACTAACCGATATAAACATGAAATTTCCCAGGTAACTATTTACCTTAAGACATATACATTTTTGTTAAATTGTATGTTTACATGTACTAATAGATATACAGAGGTCCTGAATTAACTAAAATAAACACCTTAATTTGTATTTTGGAACATTTTCTTTTCACTCTTATGAAACAAGTTAAAGGAGACAACACAGATTCTTTGCATGCACAGATCAATTTGCGATTTCAGGCTGTATTTACTGATGCACACAATAGCTATATTTCTATGCACAAATCATAAGGCCTTTTTTTTGCTTTTTTTTTTTTTAATTTCTTTGGCTACTCGGCATCTTTTCAATGTCTTGACAAACAACAGATAAGTTGTATAAATCTTAAGAGTTTGACAAAAGACTGTCAAAAGAGTCTATAATCACATACTTCTGTAGTTTGAAAACAATATTAAGTAAGATATATAAAAAGAGAAAGAAAACTGTATAAGCCTCGTTTTTCTTTATCACCATGAATGTTTGAACAGAGACAGATACTTAATTGCAAATATTTAAATGAAAAGTCGAGAAAAATTTAAACAAGAGTAGTTACCATAGCTGAAGAGCAGAATACAGTCTGTGGATGTTGTCCTCAATGAAGCTTTCATCAGCTGTCACCTGGGAACAGGTGATACAGTGATGAAGGTGTCCAGCCTCGCCCACAAACAACTATTAACATATTCACGTAAGTCCATTATTATTTATTTATTTATTATTTTATTCACGTATGTGACAAACAGGTTCTGCGAGATGAAGGAGCTGCCCAGTGCTGAGATAGTGACCTGCAGGGGGCGGGACTCCTGCACCAGCAGCGGTGACAGCTTGTCCATCATCCTGCTCTCACCCGCCACCTGCACTGGGTCAAGAGGGCACAAGTTCATCAAGTGTCCTCCTGTCTGCTGCTCCAGCACACTGTGTGTGTGTGTGTGTGTGTGTGTGTGTGTGTGTGTGTGTGTGTGTGTGTGTGTGTGTGTGTGTGGCTGCGGTGTCTGCAGCAGCGGAGAGACGCACCTGCAGATCATCTTCTCATCAACCTCCGCTTCATTGTCCCGGTGTCTTCTCCACTCCGGTGCCACACTGTTCCGTCCAGTATGGTGACTACATCAAACCTTTTTCTTCCTCTTGAAGGCAGAAAAGTTGCGCTCACATAATTTCAGGCCACGTTTATACGTAGCAGGGTATTTAGAGAAACGAATATTCCCCCCCCCCCCTTCGTTTTCAAAAAAGTTGTCATTTACATCAACCCGCATAAATGCGCCATCGAGCGTCATTATAACTATGCCAAACCTATGGGCGGCAGTGTAGGGAGAAGGATAAAGCCATGCAAGCCAATCAGAATCCTCAGAATCAACAACAACGAATAACACGAGCGACTTCCTGTTCCTTTCGAAACAACGCTCACATGACGTTAAGCATTTTCTAGCGCATAGCCTAATGAGCGTGAGAACCTAAAACCCCGCTTCTCCCAGTTGACACGACAACACGAGTTTTCCAAATTCTCCACTTTGCCCGGAGTTTTTAGAAATAATCGTTTTCTGTGATAAAAACGGGGTTTTCGTGTAAATGAGAGGCCAAACCGCAAGGAAATATCTGCGTTTTCCCTTCGTGTAAACGAGGCATCAAAGTCATGAAATCCGAATGCATCGGAATATTCGCAGGTACCGACCGTCCTCCGACTCGCTGCCCTCCAGAAATGAAGCTCCACCTTAACCACACAGTCAGAATTTGGTTTTAGTGGGCACCTCCCTGTGATCCTGACTGACGGGCATGACACATGGGACCTCCACTCCCTCTCACTGCGCAACCGTAAAGAGTTTTATAAAGACCTTTGTCTCCCCCCAGCGTTACACTTGAGCGGTAGTTTATATACAGTGTTTATTCCTTTCTGTTGCGTCTTTATGTGTTCCCTTCGGAAAGTCTTAGGATATGAGTTGTTTAAAGAGGAAGAAAACAAGGGATTTTCTCTTGTACATGGTTCACAGTTAAACGTTATTTGTTCTTTATTCTAAGACATTAAAGTGGGAAAAAAAGACATGACAGCTCCTGAAGCTGAAACATCTCAGGCGCCCCCTGGTGGCCGCCTGCATTGTAGGTCTAGGTCAACCCCTGGTTTATGGCTGGTTTGTACAGGGTCAGTCTGTGAAAATGTGTCCAGTGGTGGTCAGGTGAAGTGTTTATAATGTGGATATCTGGATATTAAATCCTCATCTGCAATTTTTCTGTTGTCGTCCCAGTAATAAGCTTCTATGGAAGCATATGTGCACCTTTATAGGCAATTTGCAATTCAATTGGCAAAATGGCAATTCAATTGGCAAAATGGCAATTCGATATTCAATTTAATCATGCAATTTGAAAATGTATTTGGCAATTGGCAATTAAATGTGTGTGTTTTAGGTTTTAAAGTACAACAGCGCCCCCTTGTATTGCATGACATTTGCCACACGCGTCATCTGCACCAAAATTCAATTTAGAATTCAGACTGTCACTTCTCTCATCAAGGCGGTTCTTCATTGACAACGTCACTCTGTGGCTGCCTGGTATTGGCTATTCCCCTCGTGAACAGCCAGCAGCGTTTGCGCCAACGCAGCGAAAAGCTGATTTAATTCGGTGGTTAATACGTCACTTTTTAAAGTTTTAACATTTTTTTATGCGAGAAAGTAACTGTTTAGATCCGTAATATGCGGTTAGTTTATCCAAATGACGCCTGTTTGGAAATTTGCTCCGACGTTTTCGGAGAAGTGTCGAGCCACCTGTGGGACCAGCGCTCCGGGAGGTCTCAGAGACAGCAGCCTGTTTCCCGATGTGATGGGCCGGTCAAACTGCGTCGTCATCCCGGGGAGACGGAGAGCCAGCTATCTTAACCGCAGCTTTTTGAAGATTAACCGCTAGCTGGTTAAATGATTTATGTAAGAAAAATATCGGTGTCATAGATGAAATCTAACGATGTGGCACTACGTTAGTTCGTTTGAATTAAAAGTGAAGCTTCATGTTTGTAACGTTAGTGGACAGAAGAGCAGCGCTGTCCCGGGAGCTCTGTATGTGCAGAAATCACCACATTTTAATAAAAAATGAGCAGATTATATTTTTTTTCATTTCGTTACTTTTGGACAGCGGAGATCAGAGACTGTGAAAGGTGAGGCGGAGACAGCAGCCCCGCGTCGAGCTGTCGTCGGTAATGGTCAGAAATTGTCCACACTCTATAGGCTACTTTGTGCCCTGCACGTCTGGGTGACAGATCCTCCATGCACACTACCCTTATGTCTTTGACAAGTGGTCCATGTTGGAGAAAAACCGCCTTCATCTCTGGCAGAAACACCTGGGTGCAGGGTACTGAGTGCCGAGACCGGCCGAGACCTGAGATGCACAGTCTCTGATCTCCGCTGTCCAAAAGTAACGAAATCACATCGGGAAACAGGCTGCTGTCTCTGAGACCTCCCGGAGCGCTGGTCCCACAGGTGGCTCGACACTTCTCCGAAAACGTCGGAGCAAATTTCCAAACAGGCGTCATTTGGATAAACTAACCGCATATTACGGATCTAAACAGTTACTTTCTCGCATAAAAAAATGTTTAAACTTCAAAAAGTGACGTATTAACCACCGAATTAAATCAGCTTTTCGCTGCTTTGGCGCAAACGCTGCTGGCTGTTCACGAGGGGAATAGCCAATACCAGGCAGCCACAGAGTGACGTTGTCAATGAAGAACCGCCTTGATGAGAGAAGTGACAGTTTGAATTCTCAATTGAATTTTGGTGCAGATGACGCGTGTGGCAAATGTCATGCAATACAAGGGGGCGCTGTTGTACTTTAAAACCTAAAACACACACATTTAATTGCCAATTGCCAAATACATTTTCAAATTGCATGATTAAATTGAATATCGAATTGCCATTTTGCCAATTGAATTTCCATTTTGAAAAATGAATTGCCATTTGAATAAAGGTGCAAGAATGTCATGGCAATATGACATTTGATTAATTCAATTTCAATTCATCATTGTCAGTGAGATTGTCAAAACTGTATTGAAGATCGCATTGCCACTTTGAACATTAAATTGTCAATTGCCAAATACATTTTCAAATTACATGACAAAATTGAATATTGAATTGCCATTTTGCCAATTGAATTGCCATTTTGCCAATTGAATTGCAAATTGCCTATAAAGGTACACATATGCTTCCATAAGCTTCAGTCAATTTGTTCTTTAAGTGTATTCAAGTAGCAAATCGCATGACATGGTTAAGCCCTGAGTTAAAAAAAAAAAAAAAAAAAAAAAGTAAAGTAAAATAATGTATTTCAATTGTTTGTTATAGATTATTAGTATTTTATTGAATTTTTTTATACCTTTATTTTCACTTTCTGGTCAGCAGGTCAAATGACTCCAATATAATATTAAAAAACATGCAATATTCATAGGTCAGTGAAAACAAAGGCCAAAATGAACAAAGGGTAGTAAAGAAATAATAAATTGATTAAATTGATGAAAAATTTTAATTATTATAATCAGTATTAATATTGATAATACTCTGTCATCTTTTTCTATCAAGTCTTTATCTGCAGTTGTTTTCTCTACTGCTCAGCTCTTTGCTGGACTGTTACAGTGTGCTAATAAGTAGAGGAATGACAGTGACAAAAAAGTTATGACAAGTTGGTAGAAGACATCTAATGTAGCCTTGTTATTTTTAGGTGTAGTTGTTTTTCTTTTTTAATTATAACACTTTTTAAAAATGTTCGTAAAATGTACAGATGTGTGAATATATGTAAGTCTAAAAAGTATTTCACATTCCTGTCCAGCTGGGTGTTTTCATCTTCAGAGACAGGCTTCCATCATTCCTCAAAAGTAAAGTGGGACCACTTTGAATTAATTCAGTGAATTAAAAAAAAAAAAAAAAAAAACTCAAATCGAAATATTTATTCAGTCCTGCCTTCGTCTCTGGGACACACAAGGCCACAGTGGTGCCCAACCATCCAGTCAGCCTGTTTTCTTTTATTCCATCAGGTTCAGTGACAGCAAGCAGGTAGAATTCCCCAGGTTGCTGTTTGCTCTCTATAGTGGGCAAGTGTGGCTTTAACACTCATTACTGTAACATGAATATCCAACAAACATCTACTGTTGCAGCCTGCTGTTGAAAGTGATGTGGCTGATGTCAATGACGACCCATCATCCATCATACTGTGCTTTGGTATCAAAGTTGAGTTATAATGGGTTTTTAATAAGACGTGTTTAATGTGATCTACTGTGGATGTGAACAATGTAGTAACATCTTCCCGTTTGTTGTATTTTCACAAATAGAATGAGGGTTTCAATGATCTGATATTGTTTTAAAGGATATAGTTATGAAATTTAGAACATTAAAAGATAAATTCAGTCATTATCTACTCATTCCCATGCTGATGGAAAGTCAGGTGTATTGTTGTAGTCCACAAACAATTTCTGGAGCCTCACGAGTCTTTCAACATTCTCCTAAAACACTAAAGAAGCTCAGGACTTGTTTAAAGATGTAAAAAAAAAAAAAAAAAAAAAAAAAAAAGAGAACAACCAAATAAAGAGGGGGAAAAAACATTAAATGGCTCCTTAAAGCTTTTCCCGTTTTTTAAGTTATTTATTTATCTAAAATTACTTAATTTAAGTCTCCATCTGCTTCAGTTGTTTAGGAGAATGCTGCAACGCTGTCTTGCTGTGAAGCTCCAAAAGTGTTCTGAGGATTATGAAACTTTTGGGGGAACTCATCCTTTAATAGCAGCAAACCACTATTTAGTATGTTAAGATATGTCTCAGCAGAGAATGACGTCACACCCCCTCTGTGTGCTGTAATCTGAGTTTCTCTGGTCTTTGTTTGGGAAGTGGGGCATTTTCACATGTAGAATAAAGGTTTCACAAACTTAGTCAACAAATTATAGGTTTACATTATTTATTGTTAATTTCACAATCAATACATCAACCTTGACATCCTCTACATCCTTGATTCAAACAGTTAAAACAAATATAGGTTTATAATTTTTGCCATGAATACATTCATATCTTTGTTACAGTAGTAATAGCTGAAGCATTAACAATGATAAATGATGATCAATGTGATGATAAACACAATATTTCATCTCTGATCACATGAATTTCTTGTCCACAAACAGGCGGGAATTTAAGTGCTGAGAGGGGTACAGAGAAGTTTCTACTGATGAAGAATCAAATTCACCAGATCGATCTGGTCACTTTATAATAAAGGACCATGAGAATTGTACTCATCAGTACTTAATATGCCATCAGATCCCTTGTGGGGTGTAGAACTTACCATCCCACTGACAAACCTCTCCATGTTCACATATTGCTTAAGCAGTTTCTTTACATCCTCTACAGCCCTCTGCCTGTTTGCAGGTGTGCATGTGTCAGACGGTTGCTGTACCTGCTCTCTCATTACTTTCTCATTTTTGAGCATGTTGCTCAGACTTTCGGGTTCAGCACAGTTGCCATAGGGCCACTCCTTTCTTTCACTCGTTGTCAAACCAAACAAATTCCCACATGATCTGCAAGGAGCCATTGGGGCTCCATTACTGAGGCTAAACGCCTCACACCTGACCTGCTTTGGAAGTTTGATGGTTCCATCAAAATATGACTTCTTCTGCTTCTTCTTCTCTTTCGAATAGTAGGTCATCACTGCATCAGCTACGTAACTGTCCCAATTGCTGAGACAGGATGCAGCGACAACGATTTGCCCGGAAGCAGGGCCAGAAATGGACATGGAGAGTCCATAGTACCTGGCTGAGGTTGGGGTCTTGTCGGGCTGAGAGACACAGATGGTGGAGGAGATCAGAGCCGTTCCTCCATCCTTCTTCAGTTGAAGAATGACCTCTTTCAGCCTGTTTTTTATTGCATCTTCATTCTGTTGTCCATTCAGTTTGACAACCTGCAAGAAATCACAAATACTATTTTTAAATATATTATCAAGCTTACTGAGTAATCCTTTGTGTTTGTTAAATTCTATGATGATTAAACAAACACTGTTATATTTTTAGCACACTAGCAATTTGATATGGAACATTGTATTAGCTTTGGACAAACTATAAACTCACCATGTCGAGCACACATGTAAATGGAGCCCGCTTGGGCAGTTGTGAAGTAAATAAATCAAAAGGTTGAGGGTATTTGCCCTTCAACTCATTAAGCAAGTTGGCATCTTCGTCCAGAATACTTTGTGGGGAATATTTGGGCTTGTTGATCTCCCCAGAAAGAAGATGCTGTGAAGAACCTGTTGAGTGAAAACACATTCACAGAGAGGTTCTGAGTTGTGTGTATCAGAGAAGCTTTACATGCAGAAAATACACTATGACAGAGCAATGCATTATGTAAAAAAACAGAACATTTCAAATGTTCATAACAGTCCTCATCAGACGTACCTCATCAACCAACACTGAAGGTTCTTCTTTGTCCTTTCTCTCTCGCGCTAGTTTCACCATTTTGGCGATAATCAAGAAAGCACTCGTTCTGAAAATTTCTTGCTTTTTCAGAAATTCTTCTTCCCTGAAATAACAATTGTTGACTGTCAGAGAATGTATTTCCTGTGTAAAATGCATTGTGAATAAATATCATTAAAGTACAGAGGCGTATTAGGGCCAGGGGTGAGAAAAAAACATTCTGAAGGAAGTTTTTCATTTTCATTATGCACTTCAAGAAAAAAGTCGAAATGTTGGGAATAAAGTTCTCATTTCAAGATTAAAGTCGTCCTTCTGACGACATCAAACAGCGCATGACTGCCTCAACAAAATGACTTTGTAGATGAACTGTGCTTCAGAATCGGCTTTAGTAATAAAGAAAAATGAAAAAAGAGAAATAGAGAAATAGAAATGATGTGTTCAGTCCCGTCAAAAAACAAACTAATGTGTGTGTGTGTGTGTGTGTGTGTGTGTGTGTGTGTGTGTGTGTGTGTTACTGACAAGCAGACAAATTATTTCTCTTTTAGCTCATAAACACAGTATAGACACTGTGTTTATGACCTAAAAGAGCAACTTGTCAGTATTAGGACTTTGAAGAGATTGTGCCGAAAACTACGTCTGTTCCGAAGAAAAAACCACACAAGCATGGAAGAGGTGTCCGCATTTGTGCAAGCTGAAATTCAAAGGATGTAAGAATGACAGAGACCGGAAGCTCGGGCAGCTGGCAGAGCTCCCAGGTCGCTCCCCTGATTGGACCAGACAGACCAGAAGAGTTGACTTTTTTCTTGACATTATACACGAAATTCACGAAACTGCTGAACTAAGTAATTTTTAGTCTATTTTAGTCTGTATAAGTACTATGAAGTAGGCTACTTCTACTGTGTATTTTTCGATTAATCCTTTGTCAAAGTCCTGACCAGAGAACAATAAGTGTTTTTGCCCAAATTTGATGTGGAATAAAAAACATTCCTTTCATAAGTAGTTCAAAATTCACATATTGCTGAATTTAGTACTTCCTAGACTACTTGCATGAATAATATGAAGTACTTTTACTGTGATTTTTTTTTACGAGTAATCCTTTGTGAGGTGTAATTATTCTTGTTCTCTGGTAAGGATACTGACAAAGGATTACTCAAAAAGTACACAGTAGAAGTACTTCATATTATTAATGCAAGTAGTCTAGGAAGTACTAAGTTCAGCAATATATGAGTCTTGGACTACTTATGGAAAATAATTTTTTTTATTCTACATCAAAGTTGGGCAAAATATACTTATTCTTGTTCTCTGGTAAGGATTTTGACAAAGGATTACTCGAAAATTACACGTAGACTAAAAAGTATTTAGCTCAGCAGTATTTGAATGTTGAACTACTTCTGGAAACAATGTTTGTATTTTTTTAATCTCACGTCGTCCTTTAGTTTGAAATCCGGAAGGATACCTTGGTGATACCTTCAGTTCATTACCGGGAATGATTACTGTAAAAGTACGGTATGTTTCATGTTTCATGGGTCTGACTGTGAGACTGCAGGCGGCTCCACATTCAGTACCAGCGGCTCTACTGAGCGGTTTCATTACGATTACCGTAAATGTTAGATCATTTGCGCACTGGGCAAAAAGGGACGGCTGATTTCACCAAGCAAACGCAAAACCACGGCTGGCTTGACCGCAGTTTCCTGGCCCTAATACTCTTTACTATTAAAGAGCTGGAAATGTTTGACATTTAAATGGTTTCTGCAGCTGAAAGAATGCGGAAGTAGTTGACTTAAAAACATATGAAGAGTCAGTCAAAAAATAAATAATTTGGCACTGTGTAAGTTACCTGTGTACATTTCTGACAACAGTATCACAATTCTGCTGCTCATGCAGAACGCAGCAGTGACCAGTCATGTCTGAGTGAACCATGTACTCACCTCGTCATCCTCGGTGGAGCAGCCTGATGCAAACAGAAACAACACACGACACATTACGACTATTACACATGGTAACAGAACTGAAATCAGAAATGCATAATTTAATCATAACGATAAAATATATTCGTAGAGAGACCACGTAAGAGCAGCTACTCACCATTGTAAGGACGGAGAAAGTGAAACAGAAAGAAGGAATGGAGCCTCCCTCCTGCCTGACTCAAACCACCACTCCTTATCTGGTTTTATGATGTGATGTAGAAACAGTCAATGTACACTCACACAATCAGATTGGGGAGAGATTTATCACGAAGGTCACTTTGTTTTATGGGAATAATATAGTACTGGTATGTTCACGTCTAACAGATAAGAAAGTCTTAGTTAAATATGTAACTGTACAAGGAAATACAAGTCAGACAGAATGTGCAGTATTCTGTCTGACCCCACTCCCCAACAGATAAGAAAGTCTTAGTTAAATATGTAATTGTACAAGGAAATACAAGTCACCCCCCCCCCCAAAAAAAAAACCCCACTTCTTATCTGGTCTTATGATGTGATGTAGAGACCACACAGTCAATGTACACTCACACAATCAGATTGGGGAGAGGTTTACCACAAAGGTCACTTTGTTTTATTGGAATAATATAGTACTGGTATGTTCACTTCAAACAGATAAGCAATAAACATATCTTAATATGATAACATATGTTAAATATGTAACTGTACAAGGAAATACAAGTCAGACAGAATGTGCACTGTGTACCTGGGAGTGGTTCCACTGAACTCAAGTTCAAGCATAACATCCCGGGATGCAGCAATGAGTCATTTTGGCAGGGTAGTAAGAAGGAGACTGAAATGAGCTGAGCATGGTGGCTGAATTACAGCTTTCATGAACAAACACATTGTCTCACTGAGATGTTTTTATGTTTTCATGCAGATATGACTGCTAAATTCAGTTCAGTATTTTCAGAAATTAATTACTGAATTATTAATTCATGCTCAGCACTCCACCGTAAAACATATTTTTTTAATTTTAAAACTTATCCAACCAGGATCTGCCCCCGAGGGCAGGCATTAAGAATAACTACAATAACTACTGTATACAGAAATACCAAATCTTCTTTCAGATGCTCTTCTTAGCTGATGTAGGTCATATACAGGCATCAGTATTAAACAGAGACTGTTTCATAACACTTAAAAGTTCCTTGTACATTAGTTAACTGTGTGTTTCCCTTTAATACTGTTTATGATTTTGTCATGTAATAACTTTTTACCAAAAATAAAATAAAAATACAGACAGAAGTCTTCTTGTCCTTCATTCTTTATTCAACAAAGAATTGTGCACCACAGTCTGCAGAATATGGAGCCAGAGAATATGACAAATACAATCTTTTTCATACACTTAGGTTCTTCTGTCTTATTCCTCTTTCCATTGTTTTACATCAGTGGGGCCAGTGGTTTCCCTAGCTCCAAACCAAAAGCGGCTTTTACTTTTAACTTCCTCCCTACTGGGGTTCCAGGGGACTTTTGGCTCAGTACACACTCCTAATTTGGCAAAAACAAAGTAACCTGTCAACACTATCTTTGGAACGGACACAGGAAACATCTGTCCAGGTCACTCTGACCTGTTCCTAGAGAAGCGCCAGGCCTTATTTAATATCCTGTTGTGCACAATATCCAAACCTATCCATAACATTTAATAACAATGTGTGTGTGAGTGTAGTTACACGATACACATGTGATACAATCTGACCTGTAATCAATAATGAGACTATAATATAGAAAGAGACATTAACCTCTACATATTCCCCCATTCGAGACATAATTTGTTTTGAACAAATCAAATACTCAAAATCTAGAATCTAGAATATATATTCTCGATCAGGATGTGCCCATAGTCGCACAAAGACAACAATACAGGCGGAGAATACAGAAGCAATCACGGTAAATGGTAACATATAACTTTAGTAAGATTATATCAGTGGATCTTCACTGTGAATATTGTGGTGACTTTGAAACCATTAACATATAATCATATCATTTTAAAAAAATCATTCATTGACCCCTTTTTCCAAGCATTAAAGCATCTGCATTAATGATGTTTGTATATTGACTCATTCGGGTTTCCATCAATCTGTCACCCTTCTGTATATTTCCAGGGATACAATGAACAAAAGAAATATCACTCAGTCATTATCTGTTAAAACACCCATAATGTTGTTTATTTATACTTTTTTTTCTTTCCTTTTTACACTTATTTAGCAGAACAAAGACAAAGTGCATCAGCTGCCGGCTTCTGGAGACTGCAAAGAGAGAGAGGAAACAAGTTAGATCACTCAAAACAGAATAAGTATCAGTGTGACACAGAACTGGTCTGTAACTGCTCAGAACCACCTTTGTTAAAATATGCTTTGAGTTAATATGCTGTTCTGGAGGTGTTGTAGGATATACATCTAGAACAGAGAAGAAAAATATACTGATGTTGTTGCTTACCCTGCAGCAGAGATTATAATGCGAGGTTCTCCAGGAATTTGGATTTTTCTGCCATCACCAGCTTATGATGCGCTTCGTCCAAACTCTTCCCCACGGCGCCCTTCCTCACTTTATCCCAGTCCTTCTCGGTCTACACACAACACAAAATCATTGTCAGTGCCAAAAGGTAATCAATAACCAATGTCCAGCTTGGTCCCAGGAATTTATAGAAAAAATTTACCCAAAAATAAAAATTCAGTCATTATCTACTCAGCTCCATGCCAGTGGTGAAGTTTCTTCATCCCCAAAACAACTGAAGTAGATGGGAACTTGTTTCAAAACAGAAGAAACAATCTGGAAATAAAATATAACGGTTCCATACAGCTTTTCTGCTGTAATCCAAGTCTCAAGAAGCTTAAAGATCCCAAACTGACTTGAACTCTTTGAGCTGAACTCTTCACAAAGTGTTGGCATGCACTCCATCTGAAGTGAGTGCACAAGCTCAAGGGAGTAAAAAATGTCTTTTCATATCAAGTGTCTTAACACTTGGATTACACAGGAAGAGCTGTATAGAGACGGACTTTCCATCGGCACCAGGGTGAGATAATGACTGGATTACATTTTTGGGGGTAAACTCTTCCTTAAGCTATAACTTCTCACCATATGTTTGAAGGCCTCCCCGTTGTAATAGCTCTCTTCTGCTGGATACTCTATTCCGCTCTTAGCCAGCTGCTCCAGGCTTGAAGCCACCACGTGCAGCTCCTCTCCGTCGTAAGCGTAGATCTTCTTGTCCTCACAGGTCATCAGAACGAGCTGGTCGCACGAACACGAGGTCCCTCTCACTGCACCTAAAACCTGCATGCTCACTTCATCAGGAAGGTAGAATTTCCCCCACTCATCTACCTCGCTATCTTGCCCTTCATAAATGGTGTCATCAACACCTCCGACCTTCCATATGGCACCCGCTGGATTCTTTAACTTGTAAGAGCTGCCTTGATTTTTCAACACAAAGTCAGACACCGTCGTCGGGTAATCTGCAACACATACCATGCAAGAGGAGTTCAATGGAAATGGAAAACAAATATATATAATAGCAATGTTTTATGTTGCATGAGGCAAATATGTGTGCAGCCTACCTCTCCTCCCCATGCCCGGGATAAAATCAGGTGTTAGCCTGGAAAGAAGAAGTGTGATAGAGTTTACAAAAAAGAGCTAAAAAAGTGCTGATACTCTCAGCAATATTTACCGTGGCACTGTACAAAGAAATATGCAGTAGTGATGATGACCATAAGACAAAATATACATGCAAAAGTGGCAAAATGGTGACTTGGCTCAGTTTAAGAATAATCCCCCTGCTGAAATCAGCTAAATCCTTCAAATCTGAACCCATCTTTCTCCCTCCTCCACCTCCTCTGTTTTACTATCTCCTTTATCTGTATTTCTGTCGAATCTGATGTTTTCTTTTTTATTGCTAATCGTCTTGTGTGGCCTGCCCTCTTCCAGGTCAGCACAGTGGAGAGGAGGCCGTGTGGCTCGGGCACCACTTGGCAATACCTCTGCCTGCTCAGTCGTCATCCTGGATCCACACACTTTACCTATATTATATCAATTGTATCAGATATTCTGTCAATGCAATTTGTAAACTGTGATTGTGTTGTTCTGTTCTGTACAGGCGACATCTATAGCATGTCTGTCTGTCCTGGGAGAGGGATTCCTCCTCTGTGGCTCTTCCTGAGGTTTCTTCCATCTTTTTTTTCTCTGTTAAAAGGGTTTGTTTTCTCAGTATGGCAAGTTTGTCCTCAATTGAATCGAGGGTCTAAGGACAGAGGATGTAATTTACTGTACAGATTGTAAACCCCACTGAGGCAATGTAAATGTGTTTTTTTTTTTTTAGAGCTAAACAAGTAAAAACTGATTTGAAAATGGATTTGACACCCTTACTTTCAGTGTATTATTTACTCTCATGTATTCTACCCATGTAAGCATTAACCTTCCAGTCAGGCTCAATATACGACCGTTATTCTTTGTGATGTTGGGAGCATCTCAGAGATTAGAGGTATTCTGCACAGAACAGAACAGAAGACGGGTTCTTACATGGGGAAGGTCAAAGGATCATGCGTCGCCATTCTGGCTCTCTGTCACCTGGAAAACAGTATTCCTATTGTTAAAACAAGAGGGTGAAACATACTCAAAGCTTCACTCAGGCAGCCCACTGATGCTACAACGGACTGATATAATATCATTACATATATATGCTGACACATTCTTCTGCAAATCCATTAAACTAGCCTAGCCTATTGTTTCTTCTTCGGTCAGAATCGAAAGCTACAGACGTCAGATGTGTCCCTCCTAATCATAAATGTGAAAACTATCATCGACAACCGTGTTTAATAAGCTGCAGACTAACGAGTAGTACAAAAAACAGTTTAGCTTGGGTTTCATCATCACCCTTACGGAGTCGCTTTTTTTTTATTTTACTTAGCCTAAATTTTAAATAAATAAATGGAAAACAAAACTCCGTCATCAGTAAGGCTTGTTAAACAATCTTGAATAAGAGTAGTTACCACAGCCGAAGAATGGACTGGATCATCTGCTGCTCTGAAGCAAGTTATGATTCGGACTGTTACTTTCGGTTCACGTCGACTCGGTGTAAACACTCCCCGCCCCTGTGCTGCATTCACCAGCACAGGGGCGGGTGCTGCTCACCGAAGGTTGCATTCACAAACGCAACGTTTTAGTACTTACATCTTTAAGTCTCACTTATTTATACATTTTCCATTTTCACAACAACATTTATACGAAAAAGTTGAATGTAAAAATTGTGGCTTTTATGGTTGTGTTTACAGCTTTGAAGGGAAAAAAAAAAGCAACAACTTTATTATACCTATAGGTCCATTCCAAAAAAAAACTCTGAGTTTGTTAACCCTGAGATGAGGGAAACTCTGAGTTTTCAGTTCCAGAAAGAGAGGTAACTTAACCTCTGGGTCTGTTACTGCGGTAACTTACTCTGTGAACCTAACCTGCTAGCTGGCAGGTTTTATTAAATAAACTCTGAGTTTATTCCTGTCTCCTCCCTCCTGCTGAGCTGATAGACATGGGGTGTCCGTTTGTAAGAAATCCCGTGGATATTGAAGCGGAATTAATCCGCATAGCCTTGCGTCGGGAAAGAGTTTTTAGACCTCGTATCGATATACTGTCATTGCCAGATGAATATTTAATAGAGCGGTACCGTTTTTCGTCTCGCTCAATCATTTATCTCTGCAACATTCTCCGGCCATACATTTCCAATGTCACACACCGCGGACGTGCTCTCAGTCCAGAGCAAATTCTCTGCGCTGCTCTCCGTTTTTTTGCGAACGGCAGTTTCCTCTATAATATTGGCGACGCAGAGCATTTGGGGAAAGCGACAGTCTGTAGAGCAGTAAGAAAAGTGTCGCTCGCACTTAAACGCTTGCTCCACATGTTTGTGGTGTTCCCTGGGCACAAACCAATAAGGACTATTAAAGAGGAATTCCACAGGATTGCAGGTGACTGACAGCAATAATTCTGTTGAAGTTAAATTTTAAATTATGTTCTGTTAATGACATTCTGCTGTAACCTCTGACTTGGATCAGTAATTCGGTTTTATTTTATAGGGCTTCCTAATGTGATCGGGTGCATTGATGGCACTCACATTCCCATCACTGCTCCTTCACAAAATGAAGGAGACTATGTAAATAGGAAGTCTTTCCACAGCATTAATGTGCAGGTACATTGATTACTGTCTTAAAGTAACAGACACTATACATCATAATACACTGCAACTAACATATTTCATTATCTGCACTGTCAAGATCATATGTGATGCAGCTTCCTTAATCACAAATGTTGAAGCCAAATGGCCTGGCTCTGTGCATGACTCACGGATCTATCGTGAATGTACCCTGAGCAACAGATTTGCACATGGTAGGTAAAGCTTTGGTCAAATATCCATTGTCTCTGTATTTTCACACACTCAAAATGTATCCACTAATTACAGGAGACTTTGATGGCTACCTGCTGGGTGACAGAGGGTACCCATGCCTGCCCTCACTGATGACCCCTTACCCTGATCCAGAGCCAGGCCCCCAACAGCGGTTTAATGTGGCCCACTGCAGGACTAGAGCACGGGTTGAAATGACAATAGGCATTCTAAAAGCCCGGTTCCAGTGCCTGCGTAAACTCAGGGTAACCCCAGAGAGGGCTTGTGACATTATAGTGGCATGTGTTGTTCTCCATAATATTGCCACAATTAGAGGAGAGCAACACCCTGCCATACAAATGAATGACCTCGAGGAAGACCGTCCAGGCAATGTTGCAGATGTCCCGGATGGAAGAACTGTCCGGGACATACTGTGCTACAACCATTTTTAACCCACTACCCACTGTCAAATAAAGATAAGGACAAATCATTCAGATTTCACTTCTTCTTTATTTCCTACAAATACAAAAGCAACAGTCAGTATTCATATGCCCATATTGTTCCATTAATCAACATATGTCACCTGTGACTATGCACCCACCTGTAATTTATGTTCCAATATTTCTATTTCCAGATCTGCTTTCCTTATCTGTCGCTCCAAATAAACCATTTCTCTGTCCGTTTTCGCCATCTTTTTTATCAGATGCATTTTGTATAGTTCTTTAACTGGTAGCTGTAAACATAAAGATGGCACTAAATTCTACAATTCTACATGCAATATTAACCTAGTATATTTACTGAACATCTCACTGTGTTAATCTGTGCTGCAGAGGTTGATGGACCCTCCTCCTGATGGCCAGATGCACTCTGTTAAAAAGAATAAGTAATAATGTGCAGGTTGTTCATTCTTTCATTATGTATTGACATCACTTCAGTGTACATGTCAAACTCCAACTTCCACACAAGAATGTAAAAAAATGTGAATAGGAGAGAACTATCAGTGGCTACCATATATAGTCTTAGGATGTATAGAGTCTACCTCTGTAGGCCTCTCCGAATCCCTCTCTGTGGCAGCAGACACTGTGTCTTCATCATCATCATCATCATCATCATCATCATCATCATCATCACTCACCACCACCACCATCCTGATGAAGGAGACAAGCATTATCTTTCAATTGCATATGGCAACATCTGTAGAGTATTGAGTACTTACAACTGCAGGGTGTTCTGTTGAAGCAACAGGTGGTTCAACCAGGCAGATAACACCATCAGTAACTGTTGGGAAAAATGAAACACCAAAAACAGTTATGACAAAAACTAAAAATGACATATAATTATAAATTATATTATATACACATACAACTTATGTAAGCAGTTGTGTCCTGGGGGGTGAGTGGCTCAGATGAGCTCCCTCCGGAGATGCCTTCAGCCACTGGCCTCCCAGTATTCTGGCTCAGGGCCAGCTCTTCAGCAGCTGTTAAAGGTGGTGGTGGTGGCCCTCCACCCGTTTTGCGGGCCTCTGCCTTCTTTCTGTTGGCTGAGTAAATCTCACCTGTTAATCTACTAAACTGGATACAGCTACTACACGTTGAAAGATACGTATGTAACTTTGTTTAATATGTCAAATATGATTACAATCAAAGTGAGTTACAATCAGGGGCTATGGGTATAAGTAAATTATGCCTCACCTGTTTGAATTATGTTTTTGTATTTCATTTTCAGTTGCTGCCAAGTCCGCTTTACGCCTGTGAGATTGCACCTAAATGACAATAAAATTTCATTCAATACCTGAACATCACTGTTTTCACCTGTAGCCTAATATTGTAAGACAGTGTGGTTAAATGTTACATGAATACTGCAATAACTTACGCATTGACTCGGGCAGCAATTGCCTCCCACGCCGACTGTCTCTCCTTTGCTGCTGCAGCTGTGTTGCTTTTTTTAGTAAATATGTGCTGCATACTCACCGTATGCGCGCACTAATATTTCCAGTTCGAGCGGGGTGAAGTATGATGAGCGCTTTTTGCCTTCGGTCGCCATAGTGACTTGTAGTATCGGTGCTCCATTGATGATGGCTTTTTATTGTCGTCATGCACGCACTTAACTCAAGGTGAACATACTCAGAGTTGATTGAACTAATGCAAATCAGCTGTTCTGGAACCGAAAACTCAGAGTTTCCCATCTCGGGGTAAGTCAACTCAGAGCTCAGGGTTAAACTCAGAGTTTGTTGAACCTCCTTTCTGGAATACCCCCCAGGGCATTGAACATCATCAGGGACGCCTCCCACCCTCTCCACACATTCTTTGAACTGCTCCCATCAGGAAAACAGTTCCGAACTCAAAAAGGCTGAACTTCCTTCCACAAGCTGTTAGATTGATGAACTGATCTGGAGCATGTGCACTGATGCACTTCATCAGCCCTTAGTCATAGTTTTAGTTTTAAATTATTATATTTATATATATGGGTCATTCCATGAAAACTGTTAAGTTTGGGTCCATAACATTCAAAGAGGAATAGGAGGCATAATAAAACTGTCAGTAATACTTTAAGTGTCTGAAGCCATTGATTCAAGTTTAGTTGCTAGCATGAGGTAAAATAAAATTAAATAATAATTATACATTTTGCACATTTATAACTTTTTGTGTTAAACTGCAGTCATTTTCTCATGTCCGCTCTGACCATTTTTCTCATTCATGTAATGTAAAACTTAAAAAATATCAAATAAATCTCAAACATTTATTGTTGTTATGGTTAGAAATACTTTCCTCTTAATAGGAAATGTGTTAATTATATTAAAATGTCATATTTTTTTATTAAAATAGCATGATTTTTCTGTGTCCATCAATTTCATATTCCACCCCGTCACACCAATGTAATGACGGGTGGCAGTGTTTTTCATATTGAATTAGTATAAAATATTTAAATCTCTATCACTTTCACACTTCCCTCTCCCAGCATCAAATTGAACAGTTTGTTCTGTGTTATCAGGATGATATTGGAGGATGAAGATGAGTCCAGAGGCGTTGTCGAGGTCAGATTAGTAGAACTCACAGACACATTTGTCACTGATGGTTGAAGGTACAGAGTGTAGGATTTATGGGGATATATGGACAGAAATGGAATGTAATCTTTAGCTAGTTATTTAGTAAGTATAATTACTAGAAACTAATAATGGCTGTGGCTTTTAGGTTTTAGGTTAGGGTGAAACCTTCATAGGGATAGGTTCCTCCATGGAGGCTGCCATGTTACTACAGTGGCTGTTTCCTATATGCTTGAAAATGGAGGGGTGAAGGGAGGAATATCTAGTGTGAGAGAACCTGCAGACTCCACTTTAGATGCCACATAATCCTATACACTGGCCCTTTAAAATAGAGCAACATAGTGATTACATATATCTTCTTTCAAATTCTAATTTTTCATTTTGTTCTTACAGGCAACAAGAAGCAGAGAAGAGATTGGCCAGAAAAAACAAAGACAGACTACATAAAGAAATTGAGAGGCATGAATTTTCTACCTTGGCCATGCTACCGTGTTTTAAGTACTATTGAGTGTTGGCAAAGTAAGCTGTGATTTATTTGTTTGAGGAGCTGTTCTTAAAATAAAACAGTGGTTATTTCTTTCAGTGTCTGTCATTAATTGTGGCCTGAATAATGTTTACCAAATTTTGGCAACTATGAAATTGTGCAGTTCTTAAATTTGTCCATTCCACCCCGTCACAGTGTTCCACTCCGTCACACTATATTCCACCCCGTCACAGTGTGATTTTTTATTTTTTTAAAGACCAAGGGTAATTTAGTGGTCAAAGCAATTATACACATAGTTTATATTTGCAATAATGTACAGAATATGTAAGTTTCATTGTAGATTTTGAAGTCAGACTGTAAATTTTAGCAAAGAAAGTATGATCACTTGCATGTTAAATTTATTTATTAATGCTGTACATAAAATAAAAACATAAAATAAAACACTTTAAACTAACTATTGGTATTTTTTAACAAAAAGACACTTTCTGAAGTGAATAACATTTTGTTTGTCTTACTTTTATCTAAAATTACTGTTGAATTTGTTAACCTTTGTCCTGTGACGGGGTGGAAAAAGAAACTCTGATCTCTGGATATAATGTGCTAAAATACTTTCAGAAAATGGTGTCTGAGCTTGGAAAATATGTTTTATTGCAAATGTTACATGTTCTATAGGCTATGAAACTAAAAAAAAAAAAAAAAGGTTATGATCAAAACCCTCAAAATTCAAAGGTCCAATCTTAACAC